>VMDO01035466.1:0-16045 GCA_007922755.1 Pedetes capensis | reverse complement strand
TACTATGTTTCTTCCCATTTTCAGTCATGTCACATCAGCAAATAGAGGTCTCAGGGGCTTTACTCCATTCCTATCATTAAGGTCCACTCTATTTGGAGGAGGCAAGTCTTCTCTAGTCCTCTCTTGAATGTCTTCCAGCCTGGGAAGCTCATTTTCCAGCACATTTGACTATGTTTCTCTGCTATTCAAAGGGATTTCAATGGCAAATTGTTTCAGGACTGGGCCCTGCTGGTTTCTGAGATATTGGTGGTATAGATTTCAGCATCATAGGAAATAGCAAGCCTCTACATCATAACAAGCTGACAGACCTGTGGGGGATGTGATAGTGTACTTGACTTTATATCAAATTGGAATGACAAGCTGTACCAGCCCTTCAAACATTATACTCACTCCCTCACTGTGCCTTTAGAGGTTTTATTCCATCTGCCTTAATTATTCCCTTCTTTACTACCTACTTAATACACCCTTCTTTCAGAGGCTATTCAGGAGCACTGTCTCAAACCTTGTTGACTAAACCTCTACCCCACCTCCCACAGGAGTGTTCACTTCGGTGCAAACAGTGGGTTTGGTGCTGACTGGATTCCTATCTTTCACTCTTACTTAGCTGCTTCCCCCATGAAGGACAGAACCCTTATGTCTGGGCTCACTGTTATGTTCCTAGTACCCAACACAGACTTTAGCACACAGTAGGACAATAAAGTTGTTATTGTTAGGTGCCGCCGAGTCAATGTCTGACTTATAGCGACCCTCAGTACAACAGGCGAAACACTATTGTCAGTGCTTCTGTGCTGTTCATAGGGTTTTCAATGGCAGATTGATTTTTGGGAATGGATTGCCAGGTCCATATCCCAAGCCTACAGCACCTAGTGTTCCCAGGTGGTCTCCTATTCAATTACTAACCAGGCCCGACCCCACTTATCTTCCAAGATCTGACAGGATCAGATGCCACAGAGCTAAGGCTGCAGGCAGGACAATAATAGCTTTTGCCAAGAGAACAAAGTATATGATAAGAAATACACTTAAAATGTCTAAGAAAACTATGTACTATCTTTTTTATACGTCTGAAGAGAATTGGTGAATTCAAATTCTAGAGTGATTCATTTCTTCAATTTTTCCCAAAAGGTATTTCTTAGTCATTTACTATTTCCTAAGGCATTTTCTGGGACCTTAGTCTATAATGGTAAGCAAAACAGATATATATATATATATGTATGTGTATATATATATATATATATATATATATATATGTATATATGTATATATATATCTCACACACACATACACACACATACATACACACATATGTATATTTATAAAGCATATATATAATGAAAATGATCTTTTAATATTTTGAACTCCATGTGAATGAAATAAGAGTATATGCATATATGTATATATTTACTAAAAATTCAATGGTATAAATCTGAAATATATATTTACATATCAGTGTTTGCTTTGTTCTTTCTATGAGTACAGGAAATTAATTCATAAAAGGGGATATTTTAAGTGGTCAAAAATTCTAGAAAAAAGGCAAGTGGGCACCATGGTATATGTAATCTCAGTAATTTGGGAGGCTGAGGCAGGAAGACCAAAAGTTTGAGACCAGAACAGCCTGTAAAACTTAATGAGACTACATCTCAAAAGAAACAATAAAAATGGGGCTGGATTTGCAGTTTAGTGGTAGAGCACTTGCCTAGCATAACCACAGCCCTAAATTCAACACTCTAGAACTGAAGAAAGAAGAGAAAGAGAAAGAGAAAGAGAAAGAGAAAGAGAAAGAGAAATCCAAAAAGAATCTCTTTTGGAAATGGCTTCTGGCTTGATAATTGGTCACTTGTGATACAGGACTTCTACACGTGGTTTCAAGAAAGGAAGCAAAATGTGTTTTGTAAGTTAGGGATGTTGATGGCAAAATAACTTTTTTATTGTTAATTGGGGATTTTCTCCCTCTGAGGATCAGATCTTTGGAAATCAGTAGTAGATAATGGCTACAGTATAAGGAAAATAAGCGTAGCCTAGTGCAAAAAAGAAATGAGGCTTTTAGATATTCAACGTGTGTCTAAATTTCATGTATATGATGTTTAAGTATATATCAGAGGACTGTCTGGAATGACAGTTGGATGTGAGAGGAAAATCTTGGAATTCTCACAGCAGCATGTTGAGTAAGAGCCAAATGTAATAAAGTACATCTGGCTTGCTTTCTAGAGAGATCTAGGAAATTAATTTCTGTAAACTAGACTCAACTTCTATCGAATCCCTCTATATAAGCAAGTTAAGATTGATCACAAGTAGCTTTTACTCATGTGACTTTTATTGTCCAATTGCTGGTTTAGGGGAAGTAGAGAAACAGCTCAGCACATCTTTAATAAGAATTTATTGAGTTTGTGCCTCTTCACACATGTGTAAGACCCCCTGCTGGCTGTATAGTAAGGTGATTTGACACTCTTGGTCTGAAATATTCATACTTATGAACAAAAACAGCTCTACATAATGGCCTAAATATGAAACAGTCATGTGCAATTCAAACACAAGGCACATCTGCTCCAAGTTTTACTGGGGCACATAAAAGGAAAGCCATTTCACATTTGTTCAACAGGTGGAGCATCACACTATGGCTTGAACGTCTTAGATCACAGGTTCTCAAAGTGCAGCACTGGGACCAACAGCCTCAGGTCTGTAAGACAATTTGTTAGAAATGCAAATTCTTAGCCTCCACTGCAAACCTACCGAATCAGAAACTTTGAGAACAGGGTCCAGCCATCTCTTTTAACAAGTACTCTTGGTGATTCTGATGAATGCTCAAGTTCAAATAGCTGGGGGTATAGTTCATCGTAGAGCACTTGTCTAGCATGCATGAGACCCTGGGTTTGATTGTCAGCATGACAATTTTTTTTTTAAATCCTACGACTAGTCCATGCCTGTAATCTCTGCAACTCACAAGGCTGAAGCAGAAGGATAGCAAGTTTGAGACCAGAGGCAGCCTGTGCAATTCAAAGAGACCCTGTCCCAAAATAAAAGGTAGTTTCTTGGACTGGATCCTGAAGAATCCATATCATTCCCTCTAATGGCAGGGCTTAATTCTTTCCATCCTGTTACTGTGCAGAATGTCTCGTGATTTTCTTCAGTGTCACTTCACAGCATTGTCTTTTTGTCCATTCTCACTTGTCTTTCAAAGACTAACCTGGGCCAAGCATCCCTGTCCTCTGGCTCATTTCTCCAGGAAACTGGGTTCTGAATTTAGAGACCTTCCTGGCTGTTCCCATGTAACCTGACTTTCCTCTTTAAGCCAATTGTATTCTGTCTTTCTTATAAAAACAGTGAGATCCAAAAAGCATATACCGTAACTTTTGTCTCCTTAGGCCTTGAAATTAGCAGAGTGTATGGAATACAGTGCACACACAAATGTTCATTAAGTAAAATCATAGTCCCATTTCATCTGCGCCATTACCCAACCTGATAGATGTCATATATTATAGCGATTAAAAACAATACTTGCACCTGCATAAAATGATAATAATGTGCTATGCATTTTACAAAAGCCAATAAAAAGGATTTTGAAAGTTTTTACATGAAGAAATGTTTGAGAAGATGAATACATTTAATTTGATTTAAATATTACACATTATATGCAGGCATCCGTCAAAATATCACATTACCCAAATATGTTTTTTATTGTTTCATTCTTTTTTTTTTAATACATGAGGTGTGAACTCAAGGCCTCCTGTATGTTAGGCAAGTCCTCTACCACTGAGCTGCACACTCAGCTCCCTCCTTCTTTGTTACATTTTGTTTTTGAGACAGTCTCACTAAATTGTGTAGGCTGCCTCTGGCCTCAACCTCCATGCTTCTCCCTCAGCCTCCGTAATCACTGGGATTATAGCTGCACACATTGTTATCCATTATGTGATTTTTTAATGTTTATATTTATTTACATATATGTTATATTTTATGTTTATATTAGTTTAAGCAAAAAGAAGTTAAAATCAAAGTAGTATGACTTGAAAAAAATTAATAGTTTACCGATAGCAACAAGACAGATTAAAACAAGAAATTTCTTCCTACAGAAAATTTGGAAAGTACCAAATAGTATAAAGTATCAAATAAAATCAGCTTATACTCTTATTATGCAGAAATAATCACTGTTAATATTTGGGTGCATTTCTTCTAAACATTTCATCTGCATAACAAAAAATAGAGTTGCATACAGTAACACTTCCCACGCTCCTTTGTGCAATACAGAGTCCAGCAACAGAACTTCTCCTAGTTCCACCCTTTTGAAAATGCTTGTCCTGTTCTTGCAAAGCATTCAATCTCCCTTATTCCTCTTACAGGACACTTCTCGGTGCTTTCCTAATCAATAACTTAACCATATGTATTATGACTCCCTCCCTGAGACTCTCAAGTCGAGTATTTTTTTCTCTTTCTCTGCTGGCCCACTAACCTGGCAAATGCATTTCCTGTAACATTTACAGATCTTTAAATTTATGTAGATCCTCACAAGATGATTTCCGCATTTGAGACTCTCTCATGTGCACTATGGTTTGTGTGTGTACTCTCTTCTTGGTCCTCACCACCCTCCTTCTTAATTTTCCATCTGATATATGCTGTACACTCAATATGTGAATGCAAAATAAGTGAACTATGCCATGATCTTATAGTTCTGTACCTGACACAGATGGAGAAGAAGTGTAAGTTACATCAATTGCTCAAGGACACAAGCAATTGTTATCCTTCTTTCATTTTCTGGAAGGAGAGAAAAATCAACAATATACCTTGTCTTTGGAATAAATGAACCATCTTTATGTTTAGAATGGGTATTTGCAATATTGTTGCTCCAAAATCTAGTTGAATGTTACCCATCACCAGGATGTCTTAACACCAAAGAGTTAATACTTCCATTGGCCATGAGCTGCAGTGGAAAATCAGCTTCATTCCAGTGGCAGCTCTTCTGGGCATGGAGTAACCTTATTCTCTGAACTGGATGATCTTCATAGTGACTGGGGTGGTTGGCATCACTAGCCAGGTGTGTTAGTTTTATTAAGGATGACAAAGAGGCAAAGGAAAAGGGAGCCCTTGTCAGATGGAAGCTATGTTCATACTACTCTCTCCCTCTCCTCCTGATTTCACCTAGCTGAAGCATGTTTGTACCATATTTTCCTCAATGGAGACAGGGGAATAAATGCCCTCACTTGTGGGGATAAAGAACATGTGCCCAAAGAAGTCATTCCAGCAATGCACAATACAGCTTAACTGCAAACAAGAGAGTAATGAGATCATCAACAAAGAACATCTTCCACATGCTACCTTCTCTGCTTTTGGGTTGCTTCTTGTTTGTTTACTTGAGGAAATGGCAGAGTAATAAAGAAATACAAGAGGTATAGGAGGTTTGTTCACCCAATAATAAACAATATGTAATTGAAAGCAGTTGGAGAGAGATTGTATAGTTGTATGAGAAGAGAGAAGGTAACGTCATGCGGAGTCCATTATTAGAATCCCAGAGCCCAAATATTGCATTTTCTTTTCTGACAGTGTATTATTGTTAATCCACTAACAGAAAGTAAACTCCTTGGCATGATCTGCATTCTCAGTCCAGGTCATCTTTTAAATCAGCCGATACAGTTTATTATCAAGTGTCTACTGGGTACACATCTACAACCAAACCACCCTGTCATCCAATCACATCTGATCTTGGAAGCTAAGCATGGTCAAGCTCGATTAGTCCTTGGATGGGTATTCCTACCTGGGAATACCAGGAGCTGTAGACTTGGCAGAAGGAACTGGCAGCCCACTTCTGAAACAATCAGCCATTGAATATCCTATAAATAGCAGAGAATTACCGTTAGACATAGTGCCGGGCATGGCACAGTGTTGGGTAATGTTTCATTTTATGGTACATAGGGTTGCTATGAGTCTGACCCGATTCAATGACACATAACAACAACTGTGTATAAAAGAGTGTCCTGCAACCCTCTGATAATATGTCCATTTAGTGCTCTTGTTCACAGTCATGGGTCCAAGAGAGTTAGTTCTCTCAGGTTGTGTTTCAAAGGGGCATGACTAGAACCAGCAACACCCTCCTCACCCCCTGCCCCATACAACATACAATAAGTCACTAAAAGCCAATTCAAAACTGCTGTGCTTAATTTCTCTTTCATGTTCCTAACTCAAATTTTGGACTATGAAGGATTATACCAACATTTCCTAAAAACAAATGGCCAGACTCCATGCCCAGTATTTTTGAATCCAATACTTTTCTAATGATGTGGAGGCTCCTATTTCAGGACACCAGTTTAAGAGACATGATTCCCTCTCATTTCCCACAAGCCACTTTCTGCAATATATGAACAGGAATAAGAAATGTTACCTCTACACTGGACTGCCTTCTCTGTCATTTTTTTTCTTTTTCTTAATTAATTGGAACTCCATGAATGGCAATAAAATTTAAATGAAATATTTTCCTAGTTAGCTCATCCATTCCTAGACATGACTTCCTTGAATCCAGTAAAATTATATGGTTTAATCATAATCAGCAAGGCAGAATGAATCATATTACATTTATTTATTCACCTGGCATTTTATTGGTTCATAGACAGATCTTACGTTCAAGTGTGGGTATATAAATGTGACAAAGGGATAACCAGGTTTTTTGGGTTCTAAATCCAATGAGAAATGTAAGGAAAAATAAAACTACTCAGTATGGTAATAGTAATAATAGTAATATTTTGTAATTATAATATACTAATTATAGTAATATTGCATAATAATAGTAACAAGTACAAAGAAAGGGATCTGCTACAAGCAGGTTGGAGAAGGATACAAGGAAATGCTCCCATAGTACCCGACATTTGTGTTACATGGATGGATTTGGGTGTTTGTGCACTCACCGGCTCAGTGTTTGGTTTCTTGAGTAGTGCTATGACTACAGGTGGAACAAGATCTTTCAAGCTTTCTGAGGTACAAGTACAACGGATACACAAAAGATTGCATAAATTTAATTGATACATATTGATGAGTTTGAATTTATGCACATCTCTGTAATACCATTACCGTAACCAAGGTATTAAACATACCTATCACTTCCAAAAATTTTGTGTGTGTATTTTATTGTAAGAACATTTGAAATGAAACTTATTCTCTGAACATATTTTAAAGTATTTCATACTGCACTATCAGCAATTGGGACTATGTTGCATGGCAGATCTCTAGAACTAATTCATTTGGATAACAGAATAGCAGAAACTTTATACCCATCCAAAAATAATTTCCCATTTTTCTCTTTCCCTTACCCCTGTAAACCAACTTTCTATTTTCTGCTTTTATAATTTTAACACTACCAGACACTTCATATAAGAAGAATAATGCAATATTTGTCTTTCTGTGACTGGCTTATTGCATTTAGCATAATGTCCTCTAGTTTCATCTCGGGCACCATAACTGGCTGGATTTCCTTTCTTCTCTTTTTTTAAGACTAAATAATATCCATTCATCTATCTATAGACTTTTGGGTTGTTTCCATATCTTAGAAATTGTACAAGATTAGCTGTGCAGCCACTATGGAAAACAGTACTGAGGTGCCTCACAAAATTGAAAGCAGAACTATCATATGATATAGTGATCCAATTTCTGGGTATATAACCAACAGGTTATTTTTTTAAAAAATAAGAATCTAATGTGATGCTAAAGAAGAGGGTAAAAGCATATGTTAGCAGGATTTGCCCTCTAATTTTGAATCATTCCCTGGCCACTTGACACCAGCATGATATCAGACAAATCACTCAACTTTCTTAAGCCCCAATGTTTTACTTTTTAAATATATATTTAATAGTAGTCCTTTGATTTATAGGTAAGACACTCTATGCAATAAAGTAAATAGGGGTAACGTGGTATAAATATCAAATGAGTTAAACAGGATCTGTAACCCTATACTAATGAGAAAAACTAATTAGGCAAGATGTGTTGATTGGTAACTGGGATATAGAATGAATCCTCCTGGCAAGTTTGCCCCATATGCTCCTAGAACATCTACAAATTTTAGTGTGTGAGATAATTCTTATACAGGCTTCTATGTGCTCATTGATCTTCCTGCCTGAGGAATGAACAGAAGAGGATTTTATCTAACACTTTTAAAGTAGGTAGAAATTTCTCACAGCCCAGGGAGTATGAATGGACTGGTCAGTTATTTTTAATAGGTCATAGGCACCTTAAAGGTCTCAGTTATGTTTATTCACATCTGTAATTTCAGATGCAATAGGTGGCAATCTATGAGTATTGAATGAAGGAGCAGTCCAAAATTTGATTTTGATTTTGTCTTTAATTTGTATGAGTCACATTGCCATAAATTCAATAAGCCTGAGCCATACATGTGAAACAAAAATAAAAGGTTTGATATGTAAAAAATAAATCATATCAAAATGCTTTGTTCATTGTGCACACTTTCAATTCTTTAATGCCATTTCAAAGATACCTGAATAAGAAGGATCCTATCTAAAGTTTCATTAAAATTGCTGGTTTACAATTAAGCCATGTGACAGAGTGAACTATTACTAAAGGTTTGGGGATTTTTTAAGAGAATTAAAGAATTGTTTGCAAAGACTTCAATTAATATCTACTGAATTAATGCAGCTGGCTTTGCCTTCTTCAGTATTACCTTTTGTATCACTATTCCTGAAATGGAATATATAGTGTTCATGTTCATGAGATAGATTATTAGATTAGGATTGGCTTCCCCATGTGGAAGGAAGTAATGACTACCATGGTCAAAATGCAAGCATAGCCTCAACACTCCAACAATATACTTATCCTACTCTATGCATCTTTTAAATTATCATCTTTGAGAGCCCTTTCATACTATTTTTGTTGTTAAGAAATTGTCTATAAACTAGAATTATTTCTAAATTATATCAAAATTATCTCTCATCTTAAGGAAACTTTTAGCATTTGTCTCTAGTAGAGACACTGTTGAGACCAAAATATTTCTTTGACTGTAGAGAACCTGTTTTGCTCTACTTTATATGCTACAATAGTTTTGATTTTACAAAGGCTTTTTTTGGAGTTTGATATGTTTTATAAAATTTAGTCTACCCACATACCTCAGTTGAAACAAAAACTATAGGATTTGGATATTCATATATCCAAGGCTTTGTATTCCTATTTTGCAGTTCATACTTCCCCAGACATATATAGAATCATTAGCCTATAGTTGTCCAATATCAAGATCCTGGGTCTCTAGAGTTCTGTGAAAATATTTCAATACCTGGGAGTTTTTCATTATGCTTTCTATGGTGAAATTTTTAGTAGTAGATAAAGTGAAAGAATGAAATAAGGCCAAAAAGGAAAAAAAAAAAAAAAAGAATGCTCCATGAGTGACAGCAAACCTACTTTAAATTAGTCTTTGACAATGTTATCAATTTTATAAATGGGAAAGTAAGCGATTACATCATAATATGTTTTTGTTATCTTATGATAGTTCTTGTTAATGAAAGGGAGTGATCCAGTCTACTTTTTGTAGGTAAGTATAGCAGTTGTTAATTTTCATGAGAGTCTTCTAAGAATATGCAGATTGTTGGAGTGAGCATTTTGAAAAATTGCACTGGCATAAGTTGAATGATTAAAATATCGTGTCCCTGGTCAATGAAGTACTAATCAGTTGGTGTCTGTATAGCAGGATGTTATGAACAGTAATCACCAAGGAGTTAAGTCATTAAGTAAATCTGTAATGCGTAACATTGACAGGACGTAGCAGGTTAACTCTTAGAATCTATGACATTTCAAAGACTACCATTCTCCCAATAAGTAGAAGCATCCCTCATCTCTACTGCAGGTAAAAAGCAAAAGTTATTTCATAATGTTGAATCATGTAGTGCAAAATCACCTTCTTTTCTGATGAAGAGACTGTCAACCTTTGCTTTTTTCCCAAGAGTGTTTTGTCTTCGCAGTGCACTTAGAAGCTATACTAATTCTAAAAATCTGGAGGTGAGGCCCTAGTACAAATATTTTTAACAAGCTCTTCAGAAGGCTAGGATGAAAGTTTCCAAGGTCTCCCAGTATGAGCAATACTTCCAGCAGTCTAGGGATTATCTTCAACATGTAAACCTAATCTCCAGCTCCCCCCCCACACTCCATCCAAACTCTGTCTCCTGAACATCTTGGTTAGAGGATAAAAAATGGTGAAAATTTTATCACAGAGTTATAAGTTCCAGCCCTTGCACATCAAGATGTGCTTAGTGTGGCATAGAAATTTTTTAAATTATTTAATATGTTGTCAACATCATAAAATGAGAGATGCCACAGAAAACAAGACTGAAAATACTTCTTATGACATGATTCTCACATGAGTTACCCAAGTTAAGGACTGTTCTATTCAGAAGAAGCCTACCTGATATTCCCATCACTGCCCTTCAATGATACCAATCTCTCTCTAGCTTCTCCCTGATAAGAGAACTCAGATAATTCAGACTTTTAGACTGTCTACAAAATCGTGTCTTCTTTTTGTAAAATTCTCCCATCAATGTGTGCACAAATATCTGGGCTGTAGGCAAAGCACAAGTTTTTCTCCAAACACTATTTTTGTTGTTTAAATTGTAAACTGAGCTTCCCCATAGATTTTGCATCAATTGCCTAGCCTCTAGCATAACAAAAAGCCCAGCCTCTATAATCTGAGAATACTTTTCTTTCCTTGAGCACTCAGCTCAGAGATGATACAATTTAGAATATGATAAAGTGTCACTTAGCCTGCAGCTGTACCACTGTGGCATCTGATCCCATCAGATCTCAGAAGCTAAACAGGGTCAGGGCTGGTTAGTACTTGGATGGGAGATTGCCTGGGAACACCAGGTGCTGTAGGCTTGGGAGAAGAACTCGGCAACCCACTCCCCACATTTCGTCTGTTGTATGCAGAGTCGCTATGAGTTGGACACCTAACAACAACAACAAAATGTTACTTATTTCTTATTGCTATTGCTTACTGATGTTTAAGCTCATTTCCTAAAGAACTGCATTATTCAGTGTCTTTGAAATGTTGAACTTTGAATTTTACAGAGCCAGGACCCTAAATTAATTGCTTGTATATCCTTAAAATCTAGCCCCAAACCAGGAATATAGTAACTGCACATAAATATTGAATATGGATGTGTAGATGAATGTATACTATGAGCATGTGTTTTCACATGTAGCTTCTGTGAGCCAGATTCCCTTGTTAATATTATTTAATACCAAGTGTGAAGGATGTAGAAATCAAAGATTTAGTGAGTGGTGGAAAATCAGAGGTTGCAGGGAAAAAGGTAACTTTCTCTAATATGACAGTTATTCACCTCAGTGCAGACAGTTATTCATGAAAATACAATTAAAACCAGCTATAAGTAGAAGATAAGTATATTTATTTTACCTACAATATGAAGAACAAAGAGCAAGGATCTAGAACCTAGGAAACTGACAGGTACATGTTGTTGTTAGGTGCCCTAGAGTCGGTATCCAACTCAGCAACTCTACATACAATAGGGAAAACACTATTGTCAGTGCTTCTCTGGTGTTCATAGGGTTTTCAATGGTGGATTGATTTTTGGGAGTGGGTTGCTGGGTCCTTCTCCCAAGCCTACAGTACCTGGTGTTCCCAGGTGGTCTCCCATCCAAGTACTAACGAGGCCCGACCCTGCTTAGCTTCCAAGATCTGACAGGATCGGATGCCATAGGGCTACGGCTGCAGGCTCAACAGGTATGTAGTAGTTTTTAATAAGTATTTGTTGAATTATTGAATGAATTGATGTAAAATAAGTGAGTGTTAACACGGATGTCAGGCTGAACATCCAAAAACTCACACGTTAATGAGGACATAGTCTCTGTTACCAGGACCATTTGCATCAATTGAAGAAAGACGCTCCTTTGGTTCCATTAATCATACAATGGAATATCTTCAGACAGAAAAATTGCAAAACATATGTCTCCTTATTAAAGTGTTTAGATTTAGTCTTCCCAAATATTTCCCAATAACCAGAGCGATATTTGAACATTCCACTGCTTGAAATAAGATCTCTCACATGTCACAATCTCTATACCTCTATATGGAAGCTCTGTGTATGTTCATAAAAACAATGAATGCAGCCAGGTGCAGTGGCGCACACCTGTAACCCCAGCAGCTTGGGAGGTGGAGGCAGGAGGATCACAAATTCGAGACCAGAGATAGTCTGTGTAACTTAGTGAAACCCTGTCTCAGAAACTAAAAAAAGTGGATTGGAGGTACAACTCAGTAGTCCAACACTTGCAAAGCATGCAAGCCCGAGGCCCTGGGTTCAACCCCCAGTGCCACAAAAAAGAAAGAAAAAAAAAAAAGAAAAAAAGAATGCCAACACTTTGTGATAATCTCAGGCCAGAGAGTATATCCCAGAAAAAAGGAGGAGCTAATAGGCAGGGCTGTCCATCTAAGGACAAGAGTCAATGAAGGGTTGGAACCTGAAAGTAATTATAGAGGATGAAGTCTGGCAGTTCCAGGATACAGAAAAGCATTCTAGTCAGAGATACAGCATGTGCTAATGCACAGGAAGTGGTCAGGGCACTCTTGCCAAAGGAGGACGTGAGCACATGTAGATTCATTGAATTATAAGTAGATGTTATAGGAAATGAAAGAAACCATAGAACCAAGAGTTAGGAATAATAATAATAGCAACATATAATTAACTCTAACAAGCATTTACAGGTGCCAGAAACCATTCTAAACTCTTTGTAGAAATCAACTAAGCCACTCCTCTGAATAACTCCAATAGAGGTATGATGAAAATTACCCAAATCTAGGTACTTTCTATGCAATACCTTAAATTTTAAAAGTCCCTGAGTTGAAGATTTATGGTCTTTATTTCAAAAACGAACACATAGCACATTTTGAATTTTATCTGTTCTTAAATTGAAGCTGAAAATAACTAAATGGCTTGACTAGGTTAACACATCCTCTGAGTGGTAGAACTGGGATATTTCTGACCATATCTATGCTACTAGAGAAAAGGACTCAGCAATTTATTCAAGAGGCAAATCTCAGATAAGCCTATAAGTAGACTTCATTAATTGAGAGATCTTCTTTGGTCCAGTCAGCTGTAGTCAAGATGAAAAATTGTGATTCAAGTCAGTTGTTAGAGCACAGGTATGCTAAGAAACATCAGCACTGATTATCAGAATCAACAGGGAAGATATTTCACACAGATTCCCAATGAGCCTATGGTAAGGCAGAGAAGAGAAATCTGTCTTTAAGTTCCACTGATCATTTAGAGAAATAACTAATTTGAAGAACATGATTTTGTAACACTGTAATCCAGTATTAATAAAAAGTCTTCTCTATGTACTTATATAAGTGAGTCAATTTAGGTTATTTTAAGTTGAAGAAGTTACATTTACATTTCACCAAGATGGTTCCCTTGGTAAAATAAAAGCATTTTCCCAGGGAAAATTATAAATAAATATAGAGTAACATTTATTCAGGCCATTAAAAACTGTAAATAAATTAGAGTTACTTTGGAGCTACAAGATTAGATAGATAGATAGATAGATAGATAGATAGATAGATTATAGACAAATAGATGGCTTCTACCCAGTATTAGCAAAGGTTATATTTCTTTGAGTATCTCATAAGAAGCCAAAAATTGAATACTAACTAATAAGTTTTGACCTGCAAGACTCTTTAAGATATGAAAAGGATGCATTATTATTTCCACTTAGAGATGAGGAAATCAAGGCCTACAGAATTTAGATAAGAGTTCTTAAGAAGTACCAAACTAAGGCTAGCTTAGTCCCTGGAATATCTACACCCTAGTGATGCTAAAGAGGAGGTTGGGGAGGAGCAGGAGGGGGAAGAGAAGGAGAAGGAGGAGAAGGAGAAAGAAGAGGATGAGAAAGAGGAGGAGGAAGAAGAAGCAGGAAAGAAGGAAGAGAGGGAGGATGAGAAGGTAGAGGAAGAAGAGGAGCAAGAGAAGGAGGAGGAGAAAGAGAAGAAGAGAAGAAGAAAAAGGAGAAGAAAGAAGAAGAAGAAGAAGAAGAAGAAGAAGAAGAAGAAGAAGAAGAAGAAGAAGAGGAGGAGGAGGAGGAGGAGGAAGAAGAAGAAGGAGGAGAAAGAGCAAGAGGAGGGAGCAGGAAGAGGAGGAGGAAGAGGAAAGAATCCTTGACCTTTTTTCTCTATATGGAGCAAAGCACCAGTTTAACTAGTTTTGGTGGTGCTTTTGTTTGTTTGTTTTCAAGACAGGGTCTAGCTACATGGTCCAGGCTGGTTTACAACTTTTGAGTTCAAGTGATCCTTCCATCTCAGTCTCGCAAGTAGCTAGGATGACATGGACATATTACCACACCCTTCCTACTAATTTTAGAACAAACATGGGTGAATGTGGCAAAATTCAAAAGATAAATAAACTTTAGCCATTCAGCATAACTTAGATCCCCAATGGCTGGATATGTCTAGTTGTCTGGATACCTTTTTCAAACCATTGCATGCCAGGTGATTGAACTGATATGTTTATGTTGGATTTAATGAAATTTTAAAATGTTTATTTATTCACTTCACCAAATAAATTGAGTCAAGTTTTGGCTCTAGATACTAGAGATAGAGAGTGATACCCTTGTGTGTTTGAAAAGCATGGAGGTTAATTTAGGGGATATTATGAATGTATGAGTAAATAGGCTGTCAGAGGCCAATGAGAATAGAATTGTAACAGAAAGTGACATGTGGCCTTAGTCTGATGTCATAGAACAAGGGATGTCCTGAGCTAAATCTCAAAATTTGAGTAGGAACATAACAACTCAGAATGAAAAGGAAGGCTCATCCAGGTAGACAGATAAGTGAATGCAAGAAACAGAGAGTGAGTGCATTTAGGGAACTTGGTTGTTCCCTTCCTAAATAGTCATAAAAAGTTACATAGATTCTTACACCCATCAAATGGATATTTGGTATTTATCTTACACTTGTAATGTACATAGCCCAAGTCTATGCAGGTCTCAAAAGAAGGGAATACAAAATTGACTTCGGAAATGGGACTTGTGATAAATTAACAGATGAGCCTTATCTCCATATATTTTACAAAGGAATTGCAACTTAGATCCGAAAGTCAATGCAGCTCTTGGACAGGAAGGACATGAGGTACATTAGCACTGCCATTGAAAACCCTATGAACAGCAGAGAAGCACTGACAATAGTGTTTCCCCTGTTGTACAGAGGGTCACTATGAGTCGGATACCGACACGACAGCACCTAACAACAACAACAAGCAGCTATCAATATAATGGACCATGACAGGGGAGATGCCTGGAGGGCCTTGGGAAGCAACATGGAGTGAAGCAGAATCGGAGGCTTGCAGCATACAAAGAAACCCAAAATATTAAAAGGGCTTCATGGACCCAGATTTGCACACCTAGCATTTGCTCTGGCTTGAGGCAGGGTTGAAATATGCCCCAAGACAAATAGTTTCTTCCACTTTCATGTCATACATGGCTACTAGGCCATGACCTTGATGACCTTGAAAAGGATGACCTTGAAAAATGATAGCCTATAGTGAAGGGGGTATATGGATAAGCAAAACAAAGACTTCTTTAAACTCCTTCTAACATTTCTACACCCATATTAACAGGATTATCTTCAGGTCTTATGTTCTGAGTGTGCACTTGGAAGGCATGTGGAGAGGGTCAGGCTCAGTTCCTGGTTGTGTTTCTTACTGTATCAGTTTACTTCACTGTAGAATGGGAATAAGAACCACACCTCTCAAGTGCTGCTGATGTGAAGATGTAGTAACAGATGCTGGTGAAGGTTGTGGTAGTGTGTCTGCATGCTGCATAAAACGAGGTTGTGGGGAAAAGGGAACACTTTTATATTGTTGGTGGAGCTGTAAATTGGTGCAACCAGTATGGAAATCAATATGGAGGTACCTCAAAAAACTAAAAATAGATCTACCATATGACCCAGCTATAACACTATTGGGAATTTACCCAAAGGGAGATGGGTCATCATACCACAGAGACACCTGCATCTCCATGTTCAATGCAGCGCTTTTCACAATAGCAAAGATATGGAATCAACCAAAGT
>VMDO01035465.1:0-15683 GCA_007922755.1 Pedetes capensis | reverse complement strand
GCCTGAGCTCAGCCTCCCAGGCTCTTATTGAATTGATCCTTCCCCAGACCTCGTTCCCAGACACCATAGTCGACACTGGCCTCCCCGTTTTGGGGATGGGCAGACTGAGGCCCAGAGGTGCCTTCCCAAGCCCTGCAGTCCGGGAGGGCTGAATGTGACCCCTTGGTCATGGTGATGTGGGACATTGAGGGATGATCTGAATAGTCCCTGGGCCTGTCCACAGTGGCTCTTCCTTGTCAGACTGGGCACCTCAACATGTCACTTAGACATGGGGGAGGCGAGGCCTCCAAAGCTGCGGTGAGCTACCAGGTTCTCAGAGCTGGACAAGGACTCGTCCACCTGCCAGGTGGAGTCACCGGCCCCTGCTCAGTCAGCAGGTGGATCTGAGAAAAGAGCTTGGACTCTGTTTATCCCTGTGACCTTTCCTGCCTGCCCATGGGCCCTTGAGAAAGGCCTGAATTTGCAAATCTCGCCTGTCTCCTGATCGCTCTTTGCTTTTCCTGCCCCTTAGGCCCTGCATCGGGCTGGGATTTAGCTCAGTAGGTAGAGCACTGCTCTGCAGTCTCTGAGGTCCTGAGTTCGATTCCCAGCACTGCAAAAATGGGAGAAGGACGTGGCAATCCATTCCCAAGGCAATCCCGAAACAGTCAGCCATTGAAAATTCTATAAGGGTCGCCATGAGTCGGACACGACTCAACAGCACCTAACAACAACAACAAGGCCCTGCATCAGACACTCAGAAGTCTTCTGGTCAAGTCCACCTGGCCCAGGTGGCAGATGGGCCCATGTTTTGGGGGTGGCTCCTTGGCCTTTGTTTAGGCCGGTTAACCCCAGAAAACCAGACCTGTGAGTGAGACGCCCTCCTCCCTTGCTGTCCAGGTGACCTGGAGGTAGAGCTGGGGAAGGCGATGGTCACACAGGGTCGGCTTCGCCGTTGGTTTAATTCCTACTGCTTTAGAGTATTGAAAAGCAAAGATGTCACATTGAAGATGAAGGTGCATCTGACTCATGCCATGGTATTTTCAGTGGCATCATATGGTTGTGAAAGCTGGACATTGAAGAAGAGAGACAGAAAAAGAATGCTTTTGAATTGTGGTGCTGGAGAGTCTATTGAATATACCATGGACTGCCAAAAGAACCAACAAATCTGTCCTAGAAGAAGTGCAACCAGAGTGCTCCTTGGAAGCAAAAATGGCCAAACTGCGTCTTACATATTTCGGACATGTAGTCAGGAGAGAACAATCCCTGGAGAAGGACATCATGTTTGGAAGACTGGCAGGTCAATGGAAAAGAGGAAAACCCTCCACCAGATGGATTGACACAGTGTCTGCAACAATGGGCTTAAACATAAATAAGACCGTGTGCCTGGCACAGAATGGGCAAGTGTTTCGATCTGCTGTACATAGGGTCGCTATGAGTCAGAGTCGACTCGATGGCACCTAACAACAACAAACAAGCTGCCATCTGATCCCACAGAGGGTGCATGGAGAGAAGCCGATGCCACCCATTCTTGTGACATGTATGCCCCAGATATTTACTGAACACCCTGTGTTCAGGCTCTTCGCTGGAGGGACGCAGACACACGGGGCATAATGTGCCCTTTGAGGAGCCCCCTCTGGGCAGAGGGACGGACATGGGCACCAGACAATGGCCCAAGTCAGAGGCGATGGGAGCCGGGCAGATGGGAAGGTGTGAGCAGAGACGAGGGTCGAATTCTCAGGCTTGAAGAGAGGCTCATCCTCTTTGTCTTTTGTCAGGCCAGAGGGAAAGGAGGAGGCAGGAAGGGACGAAGGTGCCCCAACCTGGAACAAGCCAATTGTTTTAAAATTTCATTGCCCAGCCTGATGTAATTCAGACCTCACATCTGGTTAATGCATCAGTTCATTAGAACACAAAAATACACTATCAAACAGACAATCAAATTTCATGTAAAATAAGCTTCGGCATTAAAACGGTTCCTGGTGTTTTATGGGTGTGACTCGGTGGGCAGATATATTTCTTGCCACTAGAGCAAGACTGATTTGTGTGAAGGCTACTGTCACCAAATCACTCCGAAGGTTGGGAGATAAAATGTCGCTTAGGATAATGTAATTGGCCTTAAGGTACAGGAGTTGAATTATTTTCAGTGATTTATAATCTGGAAATTAAAGACTCACTCATTTTCTAATTTAATTCCATCTTCAATGGAAAAATGTTCACTCTGATCTAAATTGGCGAGTAATGTTGCTAATTCAAATGCAGATGTAATTTCGATTCTGGTAGCAGTTTGCAGTGATTGACGGGTCTCCAAAGAATCATTATGATCCCGTCTCCCACCCTCACAAATTCCCCAGCAGTTGTGATAATAACTTCAGCCAAGGAGAAGGGAAAAAAATAAATTCTCCCCTTGCCCGGTTGGGCTGGGCCCTGTCTTTTGCAGCATGAGAATTGTAGCCTCTTTAAAAATCTACAAACTAGGAGAGACAATATCAATGTGTCTTCACCAGATTTGGGGGTGTCACCCCCCTAGTTTGAATTGTTTGCTGGGCCTTTCCTCTAAAATATGAATGAAATGGGCCTGGGATAAACTAGCCTGCATTCAGAGTTAATTAGCTGTGATTTTCCACCACATTTGGTGCAATTCATTGATAAGTCTCAACTACCCAGGGACGGGCAGACAATGATTAGCCATAATCATGCAGGCTTTGCACCCCGCCACCCACCTCAGCTGTCGCTAGCACATGGTAATGTATCTTCATCTAAGTAGACCCCGAGAAGCCGAGATGGAGAAATGATGAGGTCACTCCCACGGTGTGAGGAATGGCGGGGTCGGAGACGTGGCTGCCCGAATCATCTGTTTGCCGGGCAAGTGAGTGGCGGCTGCACCGAGGCAGAGCTCTGGGCCACTGTGCACATGAGCTCTCCTGACCCAGCCAGGCAGCAGCTCTGGCTACTTCTTAACAGAAGGCAAAAGCGTTGATTTCTTTGACCGATAGCTGTTTTGATTGCAGTAATGCAATTAGATTTTGGAAGTTGGTGGCTTCTGTCCATACAACCATATAAACCATGTAGTGGTTGTTGTTAGGTGCCGTCGAGTCAGTATCTGACTCATAGCGACCTTCATAGGGTTTTCAATGGCTGACTGTTTCGGGATTGCCTTGGGAGTGGATTGCCAGGTCCTTCTCCCATTTTTGCTGTGCTGGGAATTGAACTTGGGACCTCAGAGACTGCAGCGCAGTGTTCTACCAACTGAGCTAAATCCTAGCCCATATAAGCCACAGACAACCATGTAAAGATTTGGGGTAGTTTGGGTATATTTCTACATTTCTGGAGTGGGTGAAAGGCGTGAAGAGGAGCAGGATGTGTTCTGGAAACATGCTGGCCCTGCCTACCGCCAGAATTGCTCATCTTCTTTGAGCACTTTCTCTGTGTAAGTTTTTATAGCACAGTTCATGGATTTATATCCTCCCTTCCCTCTCCAAGGACCTGTGGGTCATGGGCATACAACTTTGGGGAATGGAGGAAGTGAATCTCAACCAGTTTGAGAAAGAAATCTATTATTATTATTATTATTATTATTAATATTTGGAATAGGTATAAAAGCAAAAGGGCTGGGATTTAGCTCAGTGGGTAGAGCACTGCGCTGCAGTCTCTGAGGCCCCGAGTTCAATTCCCAGCACCGCAAAAATGGGAGAAAGGCCTGGCAATCCACTCCCAAGGCAATCCCGAAGCACTCTGCCATTGAAAACCCTATGAGGGTCGCTATGAGTTGGATACCGACTCGATGGCACCTAACAACAACAACAACATAAAAGCAAAAACTTTTGCAAGTGATTTGTTGCTATTTTGTAGTATTTTAAAAGCTTGATTGTTGGGGCACGGAGGACCCACACCAGCATCGGTGCTTTTATCTGTTAGGGCACTGCTACACCACATTTCCCAGGCTTCTTTGGTATGCAGTAGAGCTTTATGACTGAGTTCTGGCCAAAAAAATGTCTTCATGCCTCACTTCTAGGTCTGGACCATAAACACCCCCTATGTATGATCCTCTTCTCTTTCCCCACCTGCTGGCCAAAGGGACAGGACTCAGTAGGTTCTTTTCTTGCTCCTATGTCGTTATTGTTGTTAGGTGCCGTTGAGTCGGTATCCGACTCATAGCGACCTTCATAGGGTTTTCAATGGCTGGTTTTGGGATTGCCTTGGGAGTGGATTGCCAGGTCCTTCTCCCATTTTTGCCATGCTAAGAATTGAACTCAAGACCTCAGAGACTGCAGCGCAGTGCTCTACCAACTGGGCTAAATCCCAGCCTTGCTCCCAGAAGCCCCAGGAAACTTTACCTGAGCTAGACAGGTACTCTCACTGGGTTAAAGCATTGAGATCTGGGGATTTGTTATTTTAACAGCTAACATCACCCCAGTACAAACTGCACCAAGCACACTGGTACAAACGATAGATTATGAACTCCTGGTTCGCTTACTCATGGTGCATCTTCTATTTCAACAGCAATGCTCAATCCCATCGTGTTTTCTGGATGAGCTCAGCTCATTCTTATGTCCTTGCTTAGTTCCTGTGACTTGTTTGTCTGGAATGACGTAGGCTCCTTCTGTCTTTGGTGTAAAGAGTCAAGTCATCGGCGGGCACTGTGGCACACATCTGTAATTCCAGTGACTAGGGAGGCTGACAAGTCCAAGGCCAGAGGCAGCCTGCATAACTTGGTGAGCCCCAACTCAAAATAGAAATAAAAAAGGGGGCTAGGGGTGCAGCCTGCTAATGGAGCACTTGCTTAGCATACATGAGGCTCTGGGTTCAACCAACGCCCCCAGTACTGAAAAAGCAAAAGACCCGAGTCGTCTTGCAAGCTTTAGCTAACTATCAGTTGTTCCTTAAAGCCTTTATTTGCAGGGGCTATCTTTTCAGGGGCTGCTTTGTCACAACACTAGCACTTTGGACCCCTCCAGTTCACTTATCCATCACTGTCTTTAGCTTGAGCTAAAGGACAGGATGGTGAAGCTAATCGCTATGACTACATTCTTGCGATTCTCACCACCAGTTACATTATAGAAATACCCGTGGTACCCATTCCTGCTGTACGTGGGGGAAGGGGTATCCTGGCTCCTAGATAATATCTGCCTTCAGTCTACCCATTGGGAGTCCTTTTTACTCTGACGCCAGGCATTGGCATGCCACCTCCAGGGTCCTCTCCTGATCTTAGTGGCAAGCGGTGACGATGCTTCAGTTTGTGGCTGTCGCTAGACTCATAGCTGCCCCTGTTTCAGTACTGGGAAGGTCTCCCACACACTGTGTACACCACTTGATGCCAATAAGTGTGACAGAACCAAATCATGCTCTGCAGGCACGGGGTGGCCATTGGCACCATAGGAAGGGCAGGTACGGAGACCAGTGGGGGCTGTGCTGTCTATAACAGATGGGGTGCTATCCACCATTGAAAACCCTATGAACAGCAGAGAAACACTGACAATAGCGTTTCCTCTGTTGTACGCAGGGTCTCTATGAGTTGGATACCAACTCAAGGGCACCTAAAAACAACCAAGACTACGTCATTGTTGTTGTTGTTGTTGCTAGGTGCTGTGGAGTCCTGTCTGATTCATAGCGAGCCTCATAGGGTTTTCAATGGCTGATTGTTTCAGGGTTACCTCAGGAGTGGATTGCCATGTCCTCCCATTTTTGTGGTGCTGGGACTCGAACTCAGGACCTCAGAGACTGCAGAGGGGCGCTCTACCAACTGAGCTAAATCCCAGCCCAAGACTATATCACAGACACCATTATCTCCATTTGGTATATAGAGGAATTGAAGCCCAGAAGGGTCAAGCCCAAGGTTACGTGGCCAGTCAACAGCAAAGGCTGCATTTAACCAGGCCCGGCCATGCTTCCCAGCATTGCCATTGCAGGAACAGGGCCTGCATCTGTGTGTCCCCAGAGGAGACTGATTGTCCCTGTCCCTTGGCCTCTCCAGAAGAACTGTATGGCGGGTGCCTTGCCAGCTCCTTTGCAGTCCCAGACCCCTGTACTATTACTGCTGCACCTCCATCAACAGATCTAATGCTCTAGAAGACACACTCTTGGGTCCAGGGACAAATCCCCTCCCTGGCCGCTCCTCGGCTCCGCTCTGAGTCCAGCCTTTGCTGGTGGGCTCTCTCAGTCAGGACCTCCCTCCCTCCAGGGAGCATCTGAGAAGGCAGATGCCATCAAAAGATGAGTCAAGATGGGGCTGCACGCCGAAATGAGAACATAAAAGTTTTCCAGTTTACTTATTAGTACAATATGTAATTGGATAGAAGGAGCAGGTTTCAAAAATTTGTCTTGCCATAATGACTATAATTTTTTAAAGATTGAAAATGAATCTGACTGGAAAATACCATTAAACTACCAAGTTGCTTAAAATTTAAAGGGTAATTCACATATAATGCTTTTATTTAATAGCCCAATTTACAAAACGTCTAAAATTAATGCAGATCTTTTCAGGACAAAATCAGCCGTAACTGCACCAACTAATTTTTGCTCATTTGAACTGAATTATTAATAAGAGAGAAATATACCATATGTTCCCCAAAGAGCGGGACACATTTATTTCAAATAAAAGCACTGTGTTTGGTGGGATATAAGAGGTTTAAATGCTTTCAGAGAAATGGGTTACTTATATACAGATTTAATAGAGTATAAATCAAGCGACGTAATTAAGGGCACAGCTGCTTCTGAACCCAAATCTGGCAGCTTTGGCTTCTGCCATTCCTCTATCACCTGCGTGGTTTCCAGCGGCAATCATTTGTTGTCGTGGAATATTACCAGCTCATCAATGATTTTGCACTTTGTACTATAGCGAAAAGGACTTTGACAGTCGATTTGATTAACCTGGTTCCTACCTACTGACTGCATCTATTTCTTCTCTACAAAATATTTATTGAAGACCTACTATGTGAAGTAGTCTCTGGGCAACAGGGACCCAGATATTTCCCTTGTTCTCTTTTCTTCCTTCCACCTTCGCCTCCCTCCCCTCCTTCCTTTCTTCCCTCTTTCTCTTCTTCCTTTTGGCCTTTTGGTTTTTCCTTCTCTCTCTTTTCTCCTTCCTTCCTTCCTTTCCTCTCTCCTTCTTTCCTCCATTTGTTCCATCATTTGCTCCTCGTACTGCCAACCCAGGACTAGGAGTTCTGGTTCAGTATGACTGACCCCAGTCCACACTGCGGGTGGGTCGATGTTGCTCTGTGTGAGGGCAAAGGTGTCCAGCCCAGTGCTCTTTCAGCCCAGAGGAGAGTTAGAAGACTAGTCGAGATGGGCCTTCTGATTCTTAAGATGTCCCCAGTGGAAAGCCGGGCCCAGTGACCCATGCCTATAATCCCTGCGGCTCGGGAGGCGGAGGCAGGACAATCACAAGTTTGAGACCAGAGGCAGTCTGTGTAACTTAGTGAGAGCCTGTCTCAAAAAGTAAAAAAAATGGGCTGAAGGTGCAGCTCAGTGGTCTGGCATTTGCAAACCATGCAAGCGCAAGGCCCTGAGTTCAAATTTCAATACCGAAAAAAAAAAAAAAAGATGTCCCCAGTGGACAGGCCCTGGGTCATGTGGATTAGCTATACTTATACTGTTCTCATGCCTGCTACAGTGCCCAGCCCTGGAATAGGTGCTCAGACCCCATGGGCAGAAAGAACGAATGAACGAATATGAACTCTGAATGGCTAGATTTCATTGCGCCTGTTGGTATGCCCTTGCTGACTCTGGCCATAACTTTGGCAAGAGAGTTGAATTCAGGAGGATGTGCTTGCTTCCTGGCAGGCACGTGGGCAGACAGGCTCAGGCACCGTGTGCCCCGAAAATCAGGTGTGTGTGTTTCCACAGTGTGAGCAGCCGGTCAGGAACCCTTGAGCACTTGCATGTTAAATTGCATCTCTGAGCGTGCTTTTTGTTTTAATGGAAGCAGTTATTCAACTAGCAGCCTTCAAATGGAAATAGCCGCTCTCTCCACATAATGGGCGAGGGGCACTTTAATTAATAGCACTTCTTGGATTTTAATGATGGTGGCTTTGGTTTCTGGCCATCTGACTATTGCGGAACAATTGTTTGGGGGGTGTGGGGACAGGCAGACCTGCCCGAGTCAGCCTGGACACAATGGGCACCTCCGGGGTGGAGTGATCTGTGGGCTCCGAAGCCTCACGCCTGTGCCGCCTTTATGTCTCAGGGCACGCGCTCCACTCTGCGGGGGCCGGCAGAAACCTCTCCATTGTCTCCTTCATTGTGGTGCAAACTCAGGGCACAATTTCCAGCTGCCTGCAGAACAGCAGCGAGGCCCAGATGCTATTTTCTCACCCAGCGGCTGTGCATGCAAAAGGCGGCTGGCTGGCTTGTCTCTGGCCTCTCTGCTCCGGGCCGGGGTGGCCGGCAACCTCACGGTCTCTGTGATGGCCTGTCTCCCATGTGCCCAGAAAGCTATCTTTCTCAGATGCAAGCTGTTCCTGTGGCTCACGGGAAGCAGCAGCAGCTGCTGGAGGTGGCAGGCTGGGAACAGCGCTGTCCCTTGGGAAAACCTAGTCCACCAGGTTTTGTGTTGAGGGTCGAGGGTACAAGGGCAAGGGAGGCTGGCCCAGGGCCACTGCCTGGGAGCAGACAGGCACGCAGGCATGGGGTGGGCCATAGGCACCATAGGAAGGGCGGGTACGGAGACCAGTGAGGGCTGCGCTGTCCATAACAGATGGGGTGCTGTGAACAGGGTGCTTCGCAAGCAGGTGACTGAGAGTGGGATACAGGGGTTGGACCGTCCCAGGCAGGGACGAGGCTCTCACTCCTTCCTGTGCTCCTGGGGGGCTCTGAAGACCAGCCTCGAGGGCACAGTTTCCTCTGCCACCCACCCTCCAAGATACAAAGTAGACAGCTGACAACTCAGACATCTGGGGAGGAAGTGCGTAATTAACCCCTCAGGTACCCTGGGATTTAAACCTCTGGGCCGATCTGTGGTTTAAATAATTAATTATCATCTAACTACCTGCAGGAGAAGAAGAAGTCATGAGCTCCAAACGGGGCGCGTCCTTTGACCCATGAACTTTGCTCCTGGCCCCAAAGGTCAGCCATCAGCTCCTCACCCCTGCAGTCTGCCTGGTGCTTAGTGCTTAATTACCCAATTACCGCCCCCTTTTATAGCCAGGTGGTTTAAGGGGCCGCGGAGGAGGAGGGTGCAACGCCGGGGCTGCAGCCTTTGGTTATGGCCCTGTGGTTCTAATGCTCGAATTAAATATCTGTCTCTTCTAAAAGTCAGTGCGTGATTTATTGGAAAATTGGTGGAAACAGCCCTTGGGGGGTTGTGCTCCAAATCTGGTTTAAAAGAGTGGCTTCTGGCTATGACTTTTTGATTTCCTCTATCCTATTGAATGTCATTAGCCCCCTTTCATGTAAAATAAATGTTTGAATCCAGCTCATGAAGGGCTTATTTATTCATTTCGTTCCCTTCGCTGCACACCGTCATTATTTCTCTGTTGATTCTCTTCTCTGAGAGGATAGAAACTAAACCCTGCCCTTCGAGGCACATAGCTGGGATTCGGACAACGTGGGGGCCCCCTGCGCTTGCTCCCCAGCCCCCTGGCTCGGGAGCTGCAGGTCATGAATCTCCAGCCTGGCAAATCATGTGTAACTCCGAGGTGGGAAGGACTGGGGTGTTATTTTATTTGCGATTCGCTGTTATTTATTTGGGGAAGTGGCTTTTCCCCCACGGGGGCACAGTATGCACGAACACATAAAGGGGGCGCGATCCATCTGATAAGGCAGCGCGAAGAAAGCCACTGTCACCGTTTTCCGTAAGGAGGCATGAGTCTATCATAAATCAAATACTTATTAAAACATGCTGTCCAAATCTGCGCTGCGGAAGGCCTGGATTTCAACTTCTCCTTGGCTGCCTGACCCTGCGCTGACCTTTAATTGTTAAGTAGAAGGTACCAAAGGAGCCTGTCCACTTAGGGGGTGACAGTGGGAATGGGGAAAGACACCCATACAAGATGCAACACCACGAGGGGCATGTGCAAAAGGATGGGTGCCAATCATGAAAAGAATGGCTCTGCAGGTAATGAGGTCCTCCGCCCTCAGGGTAATCAAGCCGGTTTCACCCAAAGTGGGATGTATCAAGGATTCAATTCATAGAAGGAAATCAGGATCAGCTGAGATGAAGGTTCCTTTGCCTCTGTGTATCTAAGCGCCTAGGACCCAAAGAGCTCACGTTTACTACATGCAAGGCTTTGGATGGCATTGTTTTGCCCAAGAGTTGAAAAGTCAAAGTGGTTTGGGGAACTTTTCTCCTGGCCCAGGCTGTGAAGACCTCGAAGGTTCCACGCACACAATGCTTTGTCAGTGCAGAGTTTGCCAACTCATGAGGGCACAGCCTGCGGGCTCACAGGTTGCTTTACCTACCTACCCTCCTGCCTGCTTGCCTGCCTTCCCTCCTTCCTTCCTTCCTTCCTTCCTTCCTTCCTTCCTTCCTTCATTTCTTCCATCCTCTCTTCCTTCCTTCCTTCTTTTCCTTTTTTCTTTCCTTCCTCTCTTTCTCCCTCCTTCCCTCCCTCCTTTTCGTTTTCAGCACACTTGCCACACCCATTTTAGAGTTAAGAAAACTGAGGCTCAGAGAAGCCAAGTGGACATCCTGAGGTCACGAGGCTTGCAAGCTGCAGAGCATGCCCAGGACCAGGACCAATGCTTGTCCCGATATTCTGCAATCACTCTAGCCTGCAGGAAAGTACCTTGTATACAGTGGGTGCTTACTGAATGCCAACCAAGTAAATACACCTGTGCACGTCACCAGAGAGGAAGCCAGGAGAGGGGGCTCTTTGTCTTGGGTCATCTCCATTCCTCAACCTCCCCTCCATAAAGGGGCAGAAACTGGTACCTGAGCCCCCAGGTCCTCAGTGGGAGGATGGACACACCATGGTCCTCACGCTGGCCGCTCAGCAGGTGGATGCTCTGCCCCACGGGCCGCTCCTGCAGGCCCTCCCTCCTCTCCCCGGCACTGAAGGGGATTCTTGGATTCTCACTCTGGGAAGGAACTGCTCCTTGACCACAGTCCTTTCTCAGGGCAGCGTGATCACCCAGCCATGTCAAACCCCGTGAGAGCAAGGCACTGCCTCTTCCGGATCCGGTGCTGGGATGACCACAGGGTTAGGATGGGGTGTGAATCGCTAGAAAGTCACTTTGGGCAAAGATGAGAGGGGTTCACTTGGAAATTAAATGTGATGACTTCCTGTCCTCCCGGACTATATTGTCACTTCCCTCTCTGGCTCTTTTCAGTTTGTCTCTGTTCAGAAGGTGCGATGGCCACTGGAGTTTCTCCATCAGCGCATGCACACTCCTGCTTTGTTGTTGGGTGTTATCTAGTTGGGTCTGACTCACAGTGACCCAATGTACAATAGAATCAAACATAATTGACACTATGCCATGCCCAACACTATGTCAGTGCTTGTCTGCCATTCATAGGAGTTTCGATGGCTGATTGTTTTGGGAGTGGGCTGCCAAGTCCTTCTCCTAAGCCTACAGCACCCAGTATTCCCAGGCGGTCTCCCATCCAAAGACTAACCAGGCCTGAGCATGTTTAGCTTCCAAGATCAGACCAGATCAGATGCTAGGGTGGTATCACTATTGTTGTTAGGTGTCAGGTCCAACTTGTAGTGACCCCAGGTACAACAGAATGAAACACTCCCTGACACTGTGTCATGCCCGGCACGATGTCAGTGCTTCTCTGCTATTCACAGGGTTTTCAATGGCTGATTGTTTTGGGATTGCTTTGGAAGTGGATTGCCACATCCTTCTCCCATTTTTGTGGTGCCAGGGATCAAATCCAGGGCCTCAGAGAGAGCAGAGCTGAACTCTACCAGCTGAGCCAAACTCCAGCCCTGGTCTGGCTGTAGATGTGTTCAAACCTAGCTCCAGTGAAATAGTGTCAAGGTGTAGACCCTTCAAGAGGTGACGAGGAGGTCATGAAAGTGGAGACTTCGTGAATGGGATTAGTGTTCTTAAAACAGGGGCCAGAGAGAGCTTGTTTGGCCCTTCTGCATGGGAAGACACAGCTAGAAGATGCCATATTTGAAGCAGAGAGCCCTCATTGACACTGAATCTACTTGATCTTGGGCTTTCCAGCCTCCACAGCTATAAGCAATAAATTTATGCTGTCTGGAAATTATCCAGTCTAAGTTATGTTGTTCTTGCAGCCCAGAATGGACTAAGGCTGTATCATTTGGCTATCTCTCAAGGCACTTTCAAATGTACTTACTTAAATACATTAACTGAAGTGCTATAGATAACTTAAAACTTATATTACCATGTTAAGATACATGTTGTTGTTGTTAGGTGCCGTTGAGTCGGGATCCGACTCATAGCGACCCTCATAGGGCTTTCAATGGCTGACTGTTTTGGGATTGCCTTGGGAGTGGATTGCCAGGTCCTTCTCCTGTTTTTGTGGTGCTGGGAATTGGACTCAGGAGCTCAGAGACTGCAGCGCAGCGCTCTACCAACTGAGCTAAATCCCAGCCCATTAAGATACATACTTATGCTTTATCTTACTGCTATGAGGATGAAGTGGGGAAGATGTTACTATGTCTCCCTCTCAGATGAGGAAAACAAGGCACAGAGAGGTCAAGATCTTTAGCTAAAAAAACACAGCAGGATAGTGGAGGAGACTAGGTTCAGTATTCTTGCTGCCTTAGCTATTTGCCATTCTAAACCCTGCCTGCTCTATACTTTTCAAAGGAGAGAGCAAAATGGTTGTGGCTTTGCTATTGCCACCTATTATGTATTATTTTTTTTCTGTTGAATGTCAGTCTTGGAGCTGATTTTTTTTCTGTCCATCCCACCCTGCCTCCTGCTCCCCAAAGGAGAGGTATATCAGGGAGAGAGGGCTCACCTTAATTGGGGCTCAGATAACAGAGTCCGTATTTTATATGCTTCATGGACTTCCAAAGGCCCTGGCAGGCCGGTGGGCAAATCCCCATTCTGCAGAAAGGGTTGTATCCAAAGCGTCTAGCGTGGAGTGTGGCGTGGAGCCGAGACTTGCTAGGTATTTATTGAATGGATGAGTCTTCAAGAGATGAAGGTATTTCCCCAAATCGCGGAGCCAGTATGGGCGTGGCGCCTGCTCCCAGTCCTAGGAGACTTCCTTGCACTATGCGGCCCCCGCCTTCCCCTGGGGTCTGTCGTCTGCATCGTCTGCCCTCCTTGGGCACAGAATGGGGTTCGCCTGGTGCCCCTGGACCACAGCAAACCCCAGGATTTTCCTCTGTGAGGCCCTACGCCCCCGATGACCGGCCTAGCAGCGCTGCCCAGGGCCTCTAACCACCCACCGGAAGGAAGACGCACACGGCTGAACGTACTGCTGCCCTGAGACAATCAATCGATGCCAATCGCTGCGGCCCCCACCCCATCTCCAGCACAGGGCTGTTCCCGGGCTGCTCCTCACGTTTCCGCCTCCGAGTAGCTGCTGAGCTGCAGCCAGGCAGCCAGCGAGTCAGCTGGCCTGGGAGGGCGCATCCAGGAGGGTCGTGGAGGGGCTGAGCGCCCTGCTCCCATCCAGCAACTGTGCAGGCCCGGCCACGCCCACATCTGTCACTTAGGCCATGACACCTTGGG
Source organism: Pedetes capensis (assembly GCA_007922755.1). Lineage (NCBI taxonomy): Eukaryota > Metazoa > Chordata > Mammalia > Rodentia > Pedetidae > Pedetes > Pedetes capensis. The sequence goes on along the minus strand of VMDO01035465.1, from coordinate 2,102 downwards.
CAGGTGGCACACTGCCTTCAGAGTTTAGAGAAAAATGTACCGAAGACCTCACGGCACAAAATAAAAATTGGCTCAGGCGTGTGACGAGCAGATAAGGCGAGGAAAGGGACGCTGGCGGGGGCTGTCTAGTAAGACCTGAGGCACCGCCCCACGAAGCGCTTTGATAAAGTGGCTGCCACTCAGACAGTGGTCAATCAGCTCTTCCTAAGCATGGACACATGCTGGGGGCTGGGGCCACACTGACCAGCATGCCCTGGTCTCTGCGCTTAAGGAGCACGTAGAAAAGGCAGAGGAGCAAACCGCAGGACAGACCTGATGGAAGATGCCGCCGTGTGGGGTGGAGCACGCCTGTGATCCCAGCACTCAGGACACCCACAGAGGGAGAACCTGCCGGGCAGTGGGAGGAAGGAAGGAAGGAAGAAAAAAAGGAAGGAAGGGAAGAAAGAAGGAAGGAAGGGAAGAAAGAAGGAAGGAAGGAGAAGGAAAGGGAAGGGAGAAAGAAGGAAGGAAAGAAAGAAAGGAAGAAAGAAAGGGAAAGAAAGAAGGAAATAAGGAAAGGAAAGGAATTGAAAGGAAAGGAAAAGAAGAAAGAAAGAAAGAAGAAGCCAAGAAAGAGGCCATTGTGAGGACTTCAGGATCATTCCTGGGGGATGAGAGGCAGGGAGGAGTTCTAGGAAGTAGGACATGAAAGGCAAGGTTCTGTAGGAAGGGTAGGAGTTTGGGAGGCAATGAGGAGTATCATGGACAGAGGTGGTACTGTGATTTAATCCTCATCGCAATCTTAGGCAACAGAGTCCATTACTATCCCCATTTTAGAATAGAAACCTGGAACCCCCCCACTCAGTAACTTAGCAGCCGATGCCCCCAAGCTAGGACATAAGGAAACCAGGCATTAGAACCCAAGTCCTATGAGCTCAAAGCCTATGTCTTCTCTTCTCTTCTCTTCATCCTGACGAGTTCTCTCTCACTGGCAGCTTGGTCTGGCACGGGTTGGTGCTTGTCTTGTGATCTCGCTAGTTGAAGAGCTGCAGCTTCTTGTATGTGGAAGTTGAAGGCTGGGAAATGTGGAAGCCCTAGTGTGAGGTCTGTGCCCACCCCAGGGCCTTTGCCAGGCACGCTTCTTCCCCGAGCGCTCCGGGATGGAGGTACCAGAAGACCATGGCACCTTGCGTCTGAATCCTCATGCTTTTGAAGCTCTGGGCACAACTCCATGGAAAACTGCTTGTGTGCCTGGAAACCCGTGAGGGACACGGCCAGGAAAGCAGGGACTCACTTGAACTGGACCCTGGAGATAACAGAAACCCTTTGCAGATTACAGGGCCGGACTCCTGCTCGCCAAGGCTGCACTTCATCGGCTGTCTTTGCCTTGTATGTTTCAAGCAAATTAGTCCAGATGTGTGGGTTGAGAATCCCAATCTCTGTACACTGTCTTGAAAAGAATCAATTGAGAGAGGGAAGAAGCAGAGGCAGGAAAACCATCCAGGAGGCTCTGTAGGGACACAGTGGGAGATGGCAGCCTGCCTCTGCCAAGTAGCCCCCGGTTGGTTTGAGAGAGGACAGGCCTGGGGACCCCAGAGGTGTTAAAGACATCTGGCCTTGCTGCGTGGCCGATTGTGCAATCTGCAGGGGATGGAGAATTGACGCTGGCCCCAAGGTTTAGGGCGCAAGTCGTTGGACAGGTGGCAAAGCTATTCATTGAGAAGCAATATGGGTAAGGCAGGGAGGTGGAGGACAAGGAACCAAAGTTTGGATGGCTGTGTCTGAGGTGTCTGCATCATCAAAGTGGCAGCGAAGGACGGAGGAGCTGGAGTTCAGGCCAGAGCTGATCCATGGAGAAGCAGCAGAAGGCACACTATTGCTGCTTAATAACAATGAGCTACAGACTAGACTGCCTGCAGCCGTAGCCCTGTGGTATCCGATCCTGTCAGATCTCAGAAGCTAAGCAGGGTCAGGCCTGGTTAGTACCTGGATGGGAGACCGCCTGGGAACACCAGGTGCTGTAGGCTTGAGAGAAGGACCTGGCAACCCCTCCCAAAAATCAATCTGCCATTGAAAACCCTATGAACAGCAGAGAAGCACTGACAATAGTGTTTTGCTTGTTT
>VMDO01035464.1:0-16062 GCA_007922755.1 Pedetes capensis | reverse complement strand
TGCTTCAGAGGATAAATAGCCAGTAAAGCAGATTCTAGATATGAGAAAAAATACCTTGGCAATGTCCATTTAATTGGATTATTTGCCTTAGTGTTCATGAATTAGAATGGAAAACAGATGCCAGAAAGAAACATGGCCAGAGAAGAAATTGCAAAGGCAATCAGGTTTATTAAGATTTGATCAAAATTCAAGAAATGCATAAGTCTAAGGACCACCCTGGAAAGTCTGTGTCAAAGCACCAGACACTCTAGAAGGCATCGTGGTTTTGAATTTGCTGGTTTTTGGAAAGGATGGTTACTCAGTTTTTTATTTTAAACAGATTATAATTTAACTGATCACAGAATGACAGAAGGGATAATTCAGACATCCCCCTTCTAATTCAGCATAAATTTTTGAAGCAATATAAACAGACTACAGACATAGATGCAGCTTCTGTTCAAATGAGAATCAGAATTTTTTTTTGCAAGGTGAAATTTGTCACTCGTATGTAAAGGGGAAAATATGACTTTCTTAGAAGAAAATCTGTGCTATAAATATCATTTCTAACAAATCTCACTATTGGTATTTTACACTCCTCATTTATATGTGATTTATATGGAACCAACTTTTGGTCTTATACATTATAAGCAGGACAAACCTCCGAAGATGGATCTTCCTCTCATGAGAAAATGCCTAGTTCCTCGCAGTGTCTGCCATCATCACTAGAAATAATTATCAAGTTCTCACTGAGAGGCTTTGCAACAGCTTTCTGGCATGAGCCATTTAGAGAGGTCTCTGAGTGGCTAGAACACCAACAATGTAACTAATTAATAAAAAGATGATACATTGGTCATGGCGGTGTCTGTGTTTGCACCCACATGTTATAACTGCCCGGAAATGAGTCATGCCCATATCTAGGAATGGCAAGAGATCAACTGGTGTTTCTATATAGTACATGAATAGATGGTCCAAAAGACATTTCGTTTTGAATTAATTCAGTCTGCCTCTCAGATTTGAAACTTATAGCTAGAAAGGTAGCTTCAAAAAACAGAACAGGATTTTTAACAATGCCAGACACAAATTTCTAGGCCTGTTACCACAATAAGTCAACATTCCTCAAATGTATCCCTCACACTAAGCAAGGCTAGGTCCACTTGAGCTTGTTTTCACCAAAGCATAGGCAAATAGTTTTTGCCAAGAAAACAGGCTCCAGTGTCAGGCTCTAGTGTACTTTTTCCCTAATATATTCTTTATTGAAATAATATTACATTAGTATTTATATGATCATCCTTTATTTAAGATTAGTCTGGCCATATTAGCTAAAATAAACATAAAACATCTCTTGCATCTTAAATAATGTTAGAGGAAAAGAAACGAATAATAACCACTTTTAAGACATCATTTGAAATATCAATTCAGCAATACTAGAACCTCATTGAAATACACAAAATTAGGTGTATATATGTGCCTACAGAAAAATTATAAAGGAAATAAACTAATATACTAAGATTTCGTTCACCCACTGATAGTGATATCACAGGTGGATTTTCTCTTCCTTCCATTTTCTCTGCATTTACCATAGAAAATACGTATGTTTTGTAACATAAAAAACAACACCGTTAAGCTTAAATATGTTGTTGTCTTGTTATTGTTAGGTACCACTCAGTTGGGTCCGACTCATAGCAACCCTATGTACAACAGAACGAAACCCTCCCGGACACTGTGTCATGCCTGGTACTATGTCACTGCTTCTCTGCCATTGGGTTTTGCACAGTTGTTTGTTTCGGGATTGCTTCAGGAGTGGATTGCCATGTCCTTCTCCCATCTTTGTGGTGTTAGGGACTGATCCCAGGGCCTCAGAGAGCTCAGAGCAGCGCCCTACCAACTGAGCTCAATCCCAGCAAGCTTAAATGCACTTCTGTGAAATTCTCATTTTGGAAATAGAAATGTTTCTGGGTTAGACATGCTGCTAGTAGAGAACGGGGCTGAGGCTTCACAGACGTACCTTGCTGCACGGTGCACACCAGTAGATGAGAGCCAGGAAGGGCAGTCCCATGGCAACAGCGAGGACCACGAGGAACTTGACCGCCATTGTCTGCTGCCGTAAACCAGAGAGATTCTCATACCATATGGAGAGAAGCTGCTGCTGGCAGTTGGGATGAGCTACAAACTGGCAGGGAAGTGGCAAAATACTTAACAGTTTGATTAAAGAAACGTTCAGCATAAATTGTTTTCATGTGTTCTAATATTTAATTCTGTGCTTTCCCATGAAAATATTAGAATTAAAGAACAAGGGCTAGGCACGGTGGCGCACACCTGTCATCCCAGCCGCTAGGGAGGTAGAGGCAGGAGGCTCTCAAGTTGGAGACCAGAGGCAGTCTGCATAACTTAGCGAGACCCTGACTCAAAAAGTAAAAAAAAAAAAGGGCTGGGGGTGCAGCTCAGTGGTCCAGCACTTGCACAGCATGCAAGCACAAGGCCCTAGGTTCAACTCCCAGTACCACAAAAAACAAAACAAAACAAAACAAAAGACAAACATAAAACATCTAATTAATAGGCACCCAGCAAGCAATATATACTGTATAAGTTTGAGTACTCCAATTTGTCAATTTTTTACTTATGATTAATAGGTCTTTCAAAACGCAGGAAAAACTTGTGAAACTTCACATTATAAAAATATTCAATATTTTATACATGAGCTTTTGTAATTTTTATGTATTTTTTCTTTTTACTTATAAAAAATAAAGCAAAGATCATCACTTGCTCATGTCAAAATACTTAAGATATATATATATATATACATTTTACTGTGATATATATATATTACATTTTACTGTGAGATATATATATATGCCACCATTTCTACACTATATATATATGCCACCTTTCCTATACTATATATACATATAATATATGTGTATATATCTGTATATATATATATATATATATATATATATATATATATATGCCACCTTTCCTGCACTAACCTAAAGTGCCAACTTCTTCTCACTGACCTTCCCATTTGTCTTTGCATCTGTTACTGGGCTGCCTAGTCTGTTCCACTGCCAGCTTCTTTTACTCTTGTATGCAAAACTTTTTCAATTACGAAAACTTTAAATTTCACCTTTCATTCTTTCAGAATTCTTTTATTCTCATGTTTCTATTCACACATATTTTATTTATTTTTTACATCAAAGGGTAAAGTTATTCAATATATAAAAAGTAATAACCCCAAAAAATTGTTGTTGTTAGGTGCCATGGAGCCCGGTCCCACTCAGTGACCCACTAGGGTTTTCAATGGCTGATGGTTTCGCGATCGCTTTGGGAGTGGATTGCTGTGTCCTTCTCCGATTTTTGCAGTGCTAGGGATCGAACCAGGGTCCTCAGAGAGTGTGGCACAGTGCTTTACCAACTGAACTAAACTCCAGCCCAAAATAAAAATTAGTAAAATTGTAATATGAGTAGGTTATAGAAATGGACTACCAGTGAGTCCTAAGGCTGATTATCTTTGAACACCATTAATACCAGATCCCTTGCTTATCTACTCAGCACGGGAGAGTGTGGGAACTCCCTGTGTGGTAGAAGCCAGCCCTCAGGTACTATCAGTTTTTGTAAACTGGTGCATCTTTTTTTTTTGAAGGGAAATTTAGCTAAAGTTTTTTAAACTTAAAAATAAAATTTGGCATATCAATTCCACACTGAGGAATTTTGCCTACCAATAAAACTCATGAAAGTAAGAGAGCTATATATAAATCTTTGCTACATTAAAAATGACAAGGTCTTATAATAATCAAAGTATGAAAAATATAATAAACCTCTTTAAATAGTAAACTAATTAAAGAAATAAAATGATACAATGCAGCACTTGAAAAGATGAAGTGGATATTTATTGACTGAGCCAGGAAAATGTAGGTTTGTGGAGAGACCTAACAGTGGTTGATTACTCCCTGTTAAGAACTGGGCAGATGGAGAGGCAGCATGTCTGTCCAGGTTGAATACTTATCATAAGAAGGAATTGTTTTCGTTATAAAGCCTATCTTTTAAAAATATTTTTAAAGAACATACATTTCTGAAGAAATCAGTCAAAGAGGTATAGGCCATTGCATAAAAACAGAAACTAAGAAATATCCTACAAAGATACAGCTGGAAGAGATTCAAATTCACTAAAGAAGAAGTTGAAGACATTGGTTGCAAGTTGGAAAATAACAACAAACAGGAAGATAGAGTCTAAAATACTATAACAATGTTCCTACATATAAAAAATGCCTTATAACTTGGATGCACCAAATCATTTTTACATCATTACTTAAGACAAGGAATGTGTCAATCATGGTGATGTTCTGTATAACAAGTCTAGGCTTTAAAGACAAGGGTGTAGTGTGGGTTAAATGTTTCATTAGATACCTGTGATTCATTAGAGGATCTGCCTAATAAAACTGCTAATTAGGGAAACCCAGCTCTAACAATGCCAAGCCTTTATCCTCATTTAGCACCGATAAGAACAGAGGGCTGGGGTTTAGGTCAGTTGGTAGAGTGCTGCTCTGCTCTGAGGCGCTGGGTTCAATCCCTAGCACTGCAAAAATGGGAGAAGGACCTGGCAGCCCACTCCTGAAGCAATCCCAAAACAATCAGCCATCAAAAGTGTTATGAGGGTCACTATGAATTGAACCTAACTCAATGGCACCCAACAATAACATCAGAACAGAGATAATGAAAATGGGCTTCATGCCTGACCTTACTTTTTTCACTTCGTACTTAATGGCAAGTTTTAACCGGCTGAGGTTGGGACGACCGTGGTCACCAGTGTGGTGTGTCTCAACATCCCCATTCAGAATGGCCTCGACTTCTTCTGTATTTCTGCACAGATCAAGGAGTCCAACCACAAAGTCTTTGCACTGCATTGACAGTTTCTTGTAATCATTCTAGGGAAGACAAAGGAAAACAAAAATAATGTAGTACATCTTACTATGCTGTGCAGCAGACATTTTTACAGACTTGTTTGATGTCGTGTTGTCAAGGGCTGTCAAGTCGGGTCTGACTCACATCAACCCTACCTACAACAGAAACACTCCTCAACACTGTGCCTGGTGCTATGTCAGTGCTTCTCTGCTATTCACAGGGTTTTCAATAGCAGATTGTTTGGGGAGTAGATTACCAGTCCTTCTCCCTAGCCTGCAGCGCCTGATATTCTCAGGCAGAATCCCATCCAAGGACTAATCAGGCCGACCCTGCTTAACTTCACAGATCAGGCGGGATCAGATGCCAGGGTGCTATGGCTGCAGACCATTAGAGACTTGAGGGATTATATACTTCAAGAGAAGAATTCTATTTTCAGTTTTACCATTTTTAAAACTTATTTCAACTGATGTTCTGCTGACTGACTTCTGAAATATTTTATCACCATAAAGATTTTTCTCATACTGTAAAAACTGAAATTTTCCCAAAGCATCATCATTCATTTAGAAGGAGTTGCCTGTGCCAAGCTCACCTGTTGCTTCACGAGAAATAGCAAACAGCCAGATCTTTTCACAGTGTGGCCATCACACTTTGCATACATCATATCCTATATAGTCATAATTTCCTCCACCAGGTGCAAAATATACATTTAATAGAACTTTGGAAGATTTTATTAGCTGTGTAGGTAAACTTGAAAAACAAAAGATTTGGAGAGGTGCCAGAAAAAAACAAGCATTTTCCAATTATCTTTTTAGCAAATTGTTTTTGAGGCCCTTCATATGCCCAGCACAGGGTCAGAAGATTGACATACAAACTCTGCAAATTGAGGTTCTTTCTTCAGGGAAAAGAAATGTGGGTTTGAAACTAGGCTCACATTAGTTATTGGCCATGTGACTTTGTGCCAGTGATTAATGCCTAAAAGCCTCATAATCACGGGTACAGTGGGAGTTGTACTACTTCCCAGTTCCTGAGGTTGTTGTAAGATTAAACAAGGTAACATTGAGCGGCCCCAGGTAGTGCCGCTCAATATATCATTTTCATTCTAACACAAGCATCTAGCTCTTTCTACAGCTTCATCACAAAGCTATGCTAACAAATAAAAGGGCACATTGGGGTTCCTGGGCATCATCTGACTGAAAGAAAATTATGCAATTATCCATTCTCAATGTGAGCAATGTACAATGAAGTACATGTGCGGAGATGTCATAATGAGGCAAATTAAGTTGCACATTAAAAATTACTAATAAAAAAAGTTTAAAAAAAGAAGATTATTCATCCTTGCATTCCTTCCACAAATATTCTGTGCACTGGAGCTGTGATGAACACAAGTCTTGTGAACACTGGAAATTGTATGAAGAGATTATGTACATGAATAGCAAGATCAGTGCAGCATATTATTCCTTGGATAGGGATAAGTGCCCTGCCACACCTGTGGGATGAGCTTTCACTCTGGGACTTTCCAGCTCCTCAGGATAACTGTCAGTAGATGGCACAAGGTTCACTAGGTTCTGCCATAGTTCATGTGGTAATGATTCACAAGCATTTACAGAGCACCTACATAGGGCTGTGAGGGACACAGAAGACAATCAGACACTTTTATAGACAAGGTAAAAAGAAATTAGATATACTTTCACAATGAGAATTAAAGAAGGACACGTTCCAAGATGTGTCAGGTACTACTGACTTTTCATAACTGTTAGCATCAGCAGTGTCTGCTTGTTCAATCTGATGCATTTATTTGTGTATGCATCTGCCTCTCCTGGATAGACTTAAATATCCTTCAAGACAAAGATTACATCTTATTTCTTTTTGAGTCCACATGACCTATTTGAGTACACATGACCACATAGTAGGTAATTGGCAAACTTTGTTGGAGGGTATAAAGAAAGAATATGTCTGAGCTCAAAACATACTGGATCTGAATTCCTGCTCTGCCGCTTAGCTGTTGTTAGGTGCCATGGAGTCAGGCCTGAAGCATAGAGACCCTCATAGGGTTTTCATTGGCTGATCATGTTGGCATTGCCTTGGGAGTGGATTGCCACGTCCCTCTCCCATTTTGATGGTGCTGGGTATGAAACCCAGGTCCTCAGAGAATGTGAGTAGTGCTCTACCAACTGAGCTAAACCCAGCCCTTGGCCATGTAATTCTGTTTTATTTTCTGGTTGCCTCCTAATTTCTCCTAAGTATGGAGCATTAAGTGCTGCTGTATCATAAAGTCAGGGTGTGAATCACTGAGAATAATTCATGAAGCTCAACAAAAGTACTTTCCTTCCTCCCTCTTTGGTGCAGCTCTCAGCTCTGTTTTGGTGCTGTGATTCTACTTGCAGATTACTTCCCGCGTGACACCCTCTGTCACCTTGTAAAATCTGATCGCACTCATACTGCCTTTCTGCTAACAAATACTACTTTCCCACTCATCCACCTTCTTGGAGGATATTTCCCTTTTAAACGATGCCAGACAGTTCTGAACATTATACAACAGAATATGTTGTTGGTAGGTGCCATTGGAGTTGGGTCCAACTCATTGCGACCCTCGCAAGGTTTTCGATGGCCGAGTGTTTCCCAACATAGCAACTACTTAAAAACAGACACAGCAGGAGTATCTTCACCATCCATCCCTCCCTCCAGGGTGAAGCACCGAAAGGCCATGTGCCTGTAACACACAGACCTCCTCTGGGAAGACATAAAGGAGCTGGAAAAACTCCAGAAGAGCTCTCTCCAGAATGACACCGACGCAGACAATCCCTATGCTACTGGAAGAAAAATGATTTCAGGGGAGGTGAGAGGAAATTTACAATCTAAGTTGTAAACAGGTTCAAAGAAGAGTTTAGAAATGTAAGTTGGAGGTACACACTGAGATACTGAAAGGAAACGATGACTTTGGGGAGATGGCTTTGCCCACAACGTTATTCCTGATATTGATCTCTTTCCCTTTGAAGTTTGTCACACCTGATCTGAGCTCAGATCTGAGTCAGGAAGAGAGGCCGGGAGTTTTGTTCTCCTTTTTTATTATCAAAACCAGAATTCTGAAGACTTCATTGGGGGAGGGGAGTTGTTCTCCTTTCTTTGTTTGTTATACTATTTTTGTCTTTTTTGTCAAATTAGGCTAACTCCAAATTTAAGTTTAAGGTCATAGTCTCATGCTACCAAAGCCTGGAACTACTGATAAAGAATCAATATAAAGACTAAATATGAATAAGTAAAAACCTTCATAATTCTTTTTTTGTAAGTGTGACTTTTATTTTTAATTAACAGATAATTTTATGTATTTATGGAGTAAATGTGATGTTTTGATACATGCATACATTGTACAATAATAAAATCAGGATAATTAGCATTTCCATTACCTTGAATATTTATCATTTTTTCATGGTGAGAAGAAATTCAAAATGCTCTCTTCTGGTTATTTTGAAATATAAAATACAACAATACAAGCTGAAAATCTTTTAAACCTGTTTTTTCTTCATTCTCTTTTTAAAGCCTGCAACTTCTCAAAGCTTTTTTGGTTTTCTGTTGTTCCTGTGCCTCCATGGAATTCATAAATTTCTCTGTTGTGATCTGGTGGCCGCTGTGCTTGGAGTTAGTTATAGGCCCTGGGTGATACGAGTGATAAAGCAATTTGCTTGGCTTGGAAGATTCTAGGCACATGACTAAAATTGCCTGAGAAGATCTCCATCAACTCCCCTGGAGAGCCTCCTCTGTTAATGTACTATGGATTAGTATGGAAAGGGAGATCTTGGGACAGCTTAGACAAGATACACATTGGCTTTACAAAATCATTATGAAAGTTTTCACTCTCTGATAGTCACAAAATAGAAGAGTTGTCTTCAAATAGAGGTATACCAAGGTTTCCCAAGGAGCTATAAAACATTGATAACTTTAAAGAAATCAATTTCCAGGTCCTTAAACAGATATTCTTCAGAATAGATCTTTTGCTCCTTATAAAATAATTCCTGTCACCCAGAGGGGCTTCCTGTATTTCTCTTTGTTGTGGTTTGAATATAAAATGTCCTCCAAAGTTCATGTGCTTTAAATTCTGGTCCCCAGTAAGAGGCACTTCCTGTAGAAGCAATGGGAACTTCGGGAGGCCAGATCTAGCTTTACAGAAGTGGCTCCCTGGGGGCGGGCCTTTGGAAGTTTTTACTCTGGACCGGTTGCCCAGGTCTCTCTCTCTCTCTCTCTTCCTGCTGCCTTATAATGCCATGAGGTCATGTCCCACAGCCCCTGCCTCACCCATGCCTGCCCTCTGCCATTATGGACTGAGCCTCTAACTGTGAGGTCCCAATAAACCTTTTCCTCCATAAATTTGTTTTGGTTGGTTCTCTGCCACAGTGATGGAAGCTGACTAATACATCCTGCATTAATCCACATCTCTCTTAAAGATGAGGCTTAGTGATAGAAGGGCAATATGCTGGCTCATGTTAAGATGTTCAGAATTCAGATGTGTGGTGAAGTATAGTGATAGAAACAAGGGTCATTTTAAATATACTTCACCTTCTCATTCTCTAACAATTGCCAAAGGATGCACCCTCTGGAGTAAGAGTCCAGTAAGAGTAGAGCACGGAAGGCATGGGGAGGGACTTTATTTAATGACACAGACACCCTGTGTCCTGGCTTTGTTTTCTGTGGTTTCAGCTACCCATGATCAATAGTAGTCAGAAAATATTAAATGGAAAATTCAAGAAATAAAAAATTCGTAAGTTTTAAATTGCATGCCTTTCTGAGTAGCACAATGAAGTCTCTTGCCATCCCATTTTGTCCCTCCAGAAATGTCAATTGTCCCTTTGTCCATAATTTCCATATTGTATACACTACTCACCCATTAGTCATTTAGTCGCTGTCTTGGTTATCAGATTGACTGTTGTGGTGTCTCTATGCTTATGTTCAAGTAACCCTTGTTGTTGTTGTTGTTGTTGTTGTTGTTGTTGTTATGTGCCGTCAAGTTGGTATCCGACTCATAGCGACCCTCATAGGGTTTTCAATGGCTGACTGTTTCGGGATTGCATTGGGAGTGGATTGCCAGGCCCTTCTCCCATTTTTGCGGTGCTGGGAATTGAACTCCGCGCCTCAGAGACTGCAGCGCAGCGCTCTACCAACTGAGCTAAATCCCAGCCCTCAAGTAACCCTAATTTCACTTAATAATGGCCCCCAGACACAAGAGTAGCAATTCTAGCAATTCAGGTATGCTAAAGAGAAGCCACATTGGAAGAAGGACCCAGCAACCCACTCCCAAAAAACAATCTGCCATTGAAACCCCTATGAATAGCAGAGAAGCAGTAACAATACTGTTTCACCTGTTGTACATAGAGTTGCTGTGAGTTGGACACCAACTTGACAGCAGCTAACAACAACAAAGAGAAGCCACAATGTGCTTCCTCTAAGTGAAACACCCCCATACTTGCCCATCAGTTTATCCCACCTGAGTTCAGAAACCCTATCAAGAACAGATTTGATATGTTAGACACTAATGACCAAAGACTAGACGAGTTGTGGCATGACATTAAAGACATTGTTCATGAGGAAAGCAAAAGGTCATTTAAAAAACAAGAAAAAAAAGACCAAATTATATGTTTAAAGGATTCTGAAACTTGCCCTTGGACAATGAGTAACTAAAGTAAAAGGAAGACATGACAGCACTAAAGAATAAACAGAAGATTCCAAAGGACAGCTCATGAAGAAAAAAATCAAATATATAATGACATGTGCAAAGAACTGGAAATAGAATTCCAAAAGGGAAGGACATGCTCTGCTTTTCTCAAGCTTAAAGGATTAAAGAAAAAATTCAAGCCTTGAGTGGCAATAGTGAAGGATTCTAAAGGGAAAATGTTAAATGATGCAGGAAGCATTAAGAGATGGAAGGAATATACAGAGTCATTATACCAAAAAGAATTGGTAGATGAGCAAACATTTGAAGAGATACCATATGATCTGGAACCAATGGTACTGAAGGAAGAAGTGGAAGCTTCCTTGAAGGCATTGGCAAAACACAAGGCTCCAGGAATTGATGGAATAACAATTGAGATGTTTCAACAAATAGATGCAGCACTGGAGGTGCTCACTTGTCTATGCCAAGAGAATTGGAAAACAGTTGCCTAGCCAACTGATTGGAAGAGATTCATATTTGTGCCTATTCCCAAGAAAGGCAATCCAACTGGATATGGAAACTACCAAATGGTATTATTAATATCACATGCAAGTAAAATTTTGTTAAAGATCATTCAAAAGTGACTACAGAAATATATAGACAGGGAACTGCTAGGAAATCAAGCCAGATTCAGAAGAGGGCATGGAACCAGGGACATCATTGCTGATGTCAGATGGATATTGGCTGAAAGCAGAGAATACCAGAAAGAATCTATGTTTTATTGATGCCACAAAGGCATTTGACTGTGTGGATCACAAAAAAACTATTCTGACTATACTGGATAACATTGTGAAGAATGGGAATACAAGAGCACTTAATTGTATTCATCAGGAATTTGTATATGACCCAAAGGCAGTTCAAACAGAACAAGAAAACAGTGCTTGGTGTAAAGTCAGGAAAGATGTGTGTCAGGGCTGTATCCTCCTCAGTCTCTATGCTGAGCAAATAATTCAAGAAGCTGGACTTTATTAAGAAAAACATGGCATAAGGATAAGAGGAAGACTTGATTACAACCTAGGATATGCAGATGACACAACTTCACTTGCCAAAAGTGAAAAGGATTTGAAATACTTGGTGATGAAGATCAAAGAACACATCCTTCAGTATGGACTGCACCTCAAAATCAAGAAAACAAAAGTCTTTGCAACTGGGTCAGTATGCAACTTCATGATAAATGAAGAAAAGATTGAGGTTGTGCATGATTTTGCTTTACCTGGTTCTACAATCAACACCCATGTAAGCAGGAGTCAAGAAATCAAAAGATGCATTGCTTTGGGAAAAGCTGTTGCAAAGACCTCTTTAAAGTGTTGAAAAGTAAAGATGTCACTTTGAAGACGAAGATGCCTGACTCATGCCGTGGTATTTTCAGTCACATCATATGGCTGTGAAAACTGGATACTGAATAAGGGAGATAGGAAAAGAATTGATGCTTTTGAATTATGCTGCTGGAGACAAATATTGAATATACTATGGCCTGCAAAAGAACCAACCAACCTGTCCTAGAAGAAATGCAACCCAAGTGCTCTTTGGAAGCAAGGATGGCTAGACCATGTCAAATGTAGTTTAGACATGTTGTCAGGGTGGACCAATCTCTAGAGAAAGACATCATGTTTGGGAGAAGGGTGTGTCAGCTAAAAAAAAAAAGAAAAAAGAAAGAAAGACCCTCAACTAGATAGTTTGATACAGTGGCTGCAACAATGGTCTTGAACATAAGAAAGATCATGTGCATGGCATGGTGTTGGGTAGTGTTTTGCCCTATTGTACATAGGGTCACTATGAGGCAGACACAACTTGATGGCACCTAACAACAAACAATAACTATACAAAAATCATTTTTTCATGTATTTAAATCTAAGCCATTTTTTAAAACTGTTCTTAATACTCATCTTTGGATGTATAATTAGCTAGAAAGGAAAACATCTCAATGAGCAAGGCAGAAAAGGTTAGTGAGGATGATACCTCTAAATTTGACTTGAAATCATTTCAGGGACTCTAAATTTTCACTGGGTATGTGTTAAAGCTATAGATAAAACATCTATGTGATTTATTTCAGATCCAGTGTGTGTAATGCAGTAACATCATTCTCAAATCATATCAAGAAACATTTATTCCAGTGTGATTAATCCCCTTTGGATTCCATTTCATAAAATCTTTAATAATTTCTATCTTACTTTAAAAGACTAAGCTATCATGCTTGCTACAATAATAAGGAGCTTTAAGCTGTATTTCTTTTCTTTCATTAAATACATAGCAAAAATATGAACATAATTAATACCACTAAAAATGCATTCCCAATAAAAATTGTATGCCATAGAGTTAGAATTTATCTTGCAAAATTTGTAATTATTTGTTATTTGGAACAATTGGGTTCAATTTCTATAGCTATAATCAAATATACTAATAACAGATGGAATGGTGACTCTTCTCAGGATATTTTTAGTACCTGGAGTCTTATCATCTCAAAAAATAAAACCGAAAATTTCCTATATACATGTGTTATATATAGATGTTTTTACTTATGTATATACTCTGTGTGTGTGTGTGTGTGTGTGAGAGAGAGAGAGAGAGAGAGAGAGAGAAGGGAGGAGAGAGAGAGAGATTATAAAAGACTTTAGAATAACAAGCTATTATACTGGGAGCCACATTTGTGCAGGAAATTGGCCTGGAAATATAAGTTCAGGAGAAACAGGAAAGGCACGACTATTTTAAACATTAGAGATCGCTCACACATTCTTAAGGGAGCTAATAGTAGACATCAAACCATGCAGCATCCCCTGCACATATCTGAAGGCACAATTTAAGAGTTCTATTTTTCTCAGGAGGCTGAGGTAGGAGGACCACAAGCTCCAGAGCAGCATGAGCTGCATAGCTACCTAGCAAAACCCTGTGGAAAAAGAAAAAAAGGAATGCAAACCATGAAGACCTATTTTGAAATGGCAATGAATATGCCATGCAGAAATCATCCTCACGCATATTTAAACTTGCAAAAGAAAAAAATATATATCAATTTTTAAAGGTGCAAATAAACACAGTATTTTTCACATTTGAAGACCACAGGATTCCCTGTGGCAAATACAATCTCTCAGGTCCCTGCAAGAAAGAGCAGGCCTGAACTGGCCACCCTCTGAGAACTTTATATCCTGAATCTGCAAGGAGCTTTCCCATCAGAAGACTAGAAGGATATGTACCAGCATGTCTGCAATGGGTCCATATTTATTTTTTGTAGCAAAATTAGGAATGATTTTTAATTTTTCTTATTTTCTAGAACAATTTTTATTAGTAATCTTTTTATCTGGTGCACTTAATGGGTTTCATTATGACATCTCCACACATGCATATCATTGTACATTGCTCATGTTCACCTCCCCATTACCCTCCCAGGACCCCTCCTCTTATCCTCCTTCTTTCCCACCAGTGATCCCCCTTCTGCTTACAAGTCTGTGTCTGTATATGTGTGGGTGTATGTCATACCTTACTTTTATGTTATTATTTTCTAACATGGCTATATACTATTTTAAAATATGGAAAAAGTTATTTTTGAAGAACAGAAGCTACAGACTGAGCAGGAAAGCTCGTCTCAGAGATGTTAACTTCTCTAGCCCTCTAGGCTTACACCTGTTGTAAACCGAGGCTGAGAGCCTGGGACCAGACCTAACGTCATGGGTAGCAGGAGGACGCAGCTTCCCCGGGCTGACACAGGATCAGCGCAGCTCCCTCTCACGTGAGGCTGTTCTCACCTTTGCTGCCCAAACTAGTCTCAGAGGTTAGAATATTTGTTTCAATGCTTGCAGGCTGGCAAGAAAGAAAACATAATGCTCTTTTGTTTTGCATTTGTAAGTGGGTTTTTTAAGAGCCAAGAATTTCCCTTTTCTCCAGTGCAATGCAAGGATCTCTTGAGTCAGGTTTAATTAAAAAATAAATTGCTGATTGTCAAGCTCTAAGAAATACTTTTTAAAACATTTTTAAATAACCTCCTTTTAATAGTAAGCTAATTTAGTTTTTGCGAAATGATTTTTAAAGCCATCAAAAATAATAAATACTAATGGTTGTGTAGGGCTGGGATTTAGCTCAGTTGGTAGAGTGCCGTTCTGCAGTCTCTGAGGTCCCGAGTTTGATTCCCAGCACCGCAAAAATGAGAGAAGGACGTGGCAACCCACTCCCAAGGCAATCCCAAAACAATCTGCCATTGAAAACCCTATGAGAGTCACTATGAGTCAGATACAACCCGACGGCACCTAACAACAACAATGGTCATGATGTTTTCCCCTTAAAACCACGGCAGTGGGGCACTGAGGGTCTGGTGTGCTGTTTCCAACTCTAATCAACTGCTAAAGGTGGTGGAACTGACAGAGAACATGGCTGGAGGAGACCCCGTGCCATGTCCATCACACCTAGGCGAGCAGCAAAGGCATGGTGGACAGAAAAAGGAGCGCCTGCCTCTCTAAGCTCATTTTCAGTATTGGGGTTTAAACCCAGGGTGTCACTCATGGGAGGCAAGGACTCTACCACTGAGCTGCACCCTCAGCCCCCTTTTTTATTTCAGACATGGTCTTGCTAAATTGCACAGGCTGCCTCTGGCTTTGAACTTGCAATCCTCCTGCCTGTTCGCTGGGATCCAGCCATACTGCCCCAGCTTCTAAACCTTGACGATACCATGGGCACCTCCACACTGGGCATGCATCCAGGGACAAGGAAGAGTTCACATTCAAGTTGGGTGTTACTCCCCCACCCTTACCGATAGCCGGCTCTTCAGTCCATGGGGTCTTGCCCGTTATTATGGCTACTACACACAGCTCTTTCCCTCTCGCTAGACTATGAATGAATTGAGGTCAGGGTTAATGGCTGACTTGTCTTGGAGTTTTGTACCACATCTCCATCCTCATCCAAAACAGGGGCTATAAAGAGCTAGGCAAGTGAATGAACAAGCAAGGCCATGAAACCTATCAGTGTAGAGAAGTATGTAAACACACAAAAAGGAAACAGAAGTGATGAAACCTAAGCAGTAAAACCACACAGAATTAAATATAAATTTAAAAACTAATTATCATCCATACACTTGGAAAGGAGCTGTGTTAGTTTGAACCTGTTTCGTTCTCTGAACCACTGAGTCCCAGGAGCCCAGGGGGAAGTAGAAAAGAATCCGGGACAGGGCTGGAAAGGCCCGATCTTGTCCAGCACTCTCAGTGCGCAGGCAGGAAGAGGAGAAGCGTTGGCCTCCATCCGGGAGCCACATGCCTGGTGATGCTTTCCATAGCCATTTACCTCCTCCTCCCCTCCCGACAGAGACAGAACCCAAGGACAAGGGGGCTCACTTCGCCCTGGGGTGCCGAGTAACAGCACCTGCTCAATGACAGGGGCACAAAGAAGCTGCCGAGGAGAGAACGGGCTACAGTACCCCAAAGTGCATAGGGTAGCAGCAAGCTTCCTCACAGCATATAGAATCCTAACAATTCTCTTTTTTTTTTTTTTTTTTTTTTTTTTTT
>VMDO01035463.1:0-16078 GCA_007922755.1 Pedetes capensis | reverse complement strand
AGAATAAAAAAGAGTAAGACATGTTGAGAGAAAGAGTAGACAGAAATTTACAGTCTTCTGAGGGAGCCATCACAGAGCCCACAAATGGAGGTGGGGCAAGTCTTTCCCCAGAACTGCCCCTCTGGCTCTTACAGCTCCAGTTGCAGAGTTCATTCATGAATAAAATACAATAGGCTTCACTGTTTTAAGATAGTCTCAGGGAGTCTCTCCTTCTCCACTAAGAGGAGCCTAAGCAGAAACTGACATTTGAATAATTATTTCACCATTTGTTTTCATGAAGACATATGACATACACTGTTCTACATATATCACATACTGGAGTCCACATACTGATCACATATCTACATTCAGGACCCATAATGCTGGGTCCTGGGTTTATTTTTTTTGGTGTTTTCACATTTTTTAAATTTTATTTTAATCCTGACTCTAAGGAAAAAGGTGTAGCCTGAGCATGCAAACTTGGCTTGCATGGAAGATTCTTACAGATACTACCATCTTACAGGTCTGGGGCTGGAGTTGGGGGAAGTGGGAAGCAGTGTGGCCAGCCAGCATTGTGGCTGTGAGACCCTGAGTTTTGGCTTAGCAGATATTTGAGTGACACTGGCTATTAACAGTTACATCCTCCAAATCTTGTCACTGTTTGGTGCCAGTGAGTCATGGCCAAATCATAGTGGCCCTCAAAGGGTTTCCAGTTGCTGTTTTGGGATTCATTTGGGAGTGGATTGCCATGTCCTTCTTCTGTTGTAGCACTAGTGATCAACCTGGGTCCTCACAGAGTGCACCCCAGTACTCCACCAACTGAGCTAAACCCTAGCCTCCAAGTCTCAGTTGTTAATCAAAGAATCTATACTGTACAGCTATTTCACTGTCAGGTAGATTGTAGAAATTTTATGTATAGCAGTAACTACTATCAGTACATGGTAGACTTTCATTCATATATACAACTTGCTCATGACCAAATGTATGGCAGTGAGTGAGAGTCTGTTCAGGAACCCATTCATAAGCCATTTCACAACCTATTTGCATCTTCTTTTTTGTATTTTTTCCCTTTTTCTTCCTCTCTCTCTCTCCCCCCACCCCCTCCTTTTGTTGCCATACTGGGGGTTAAACCCAGGGCCTCATACATGCTAGGAAATGCTCTACCACTGAGCTGCACCCTGGCTCATTTTTTATTTAAAATTTTGAGATTAAATTTAAATTTTAAATTTTGAGATAAGTTCTCCCTAACTTGCATAGGCTGTCTCTGGCCTTGAACTTTCAAACCTCCTGCTTCAGCCTCCCAGAGTCATTGGGAGTACAAGAATGTGCCACTGTGCATGACCTCATTTATATCTTACCTCCCTTTCTTTGTATTCATGAAAATATTTCAGATCGTATTCAAGATGGGTTATCTTCCAGATGTTTTTTGATGAAACTGCTCCATATTCTTTCTTCTTTCCTGATGTCCCAAGGTACTTTCTTTCATTATTTCCTTTCTTTTTAAGAAATTTCTATCAGCAATTCTTTTGGGTAAAATTCCCTGGCAATAAGTTATCTTAGTTTTTCCTCAGTTAAGAAGGTCTTGATATCCTTTTCATACCTGTAGGGATAGGAATCTGGGTTGTTCTTTTCTTTCACTAAGTGAAAAATATCTCCCCACTTCCTTCTGGACTCAATGATTTCCTATGAAAAATCTGTTGTCCTTAGAACTGCTTGTTGCCTGTAGATACAGTATTATTGCTCTCTTGTTGTCTTCAATGTTCTTCCTCTGTAGTTTTCAGAAGTTTGACTATGATGTATTTTATGATGGATTGCTTTGGGTCTATCATATTTGGGGTCCCCTTGGCTTTTGGAATCTATAGGTTATGTCTTTTGAAAAAAAATGGAAGTTTTCAGCCAATTTTTTTTCACCTCCACTTTGTTTCAGATCTCTTCTGAGACTCAATAACCTGAATGTCAGATCTGTTGTTATAGTCTCACAGTTCCTCAAGGATCTGTTCATTTTTTCAGATTTTTGTTTCTCTGGTGTTCAGATTGTTTAATTTCTATCATTATATTTTCCAGTTCAATGATACTTGCTTTTATTCTCTCCATTCTACTGTTCAGCACATCAGTTGAGCTTTGTATTTTGGTTATTGGATTTTTAAGCCCTAAAATCCCCATTTGATTCTTTTCCTTATTTTCTATTTCTTTGAAGAGATTTTCTGGGTTTTCCCCTGGCATGTTTGTAATTGCTTATTAATGCAATTTTATTATGACTACTTTAAAATCTTTTTCAGATAATTCTAACACCTATGCCATTTCATTAGTGTCTACTGATCATCCTTCATCATGTAACTTGAGGGCTTCCTGGGTCTCTGTATGAGGAGCTGATGATTTTTTACTGAGACCTTGACATTTGGGGTACTATATTAAGAGACTCTTGATCTTATTTAAATATTAGTTTTTACCTGGATGTCCTTGACACCACTCTGGTAGGGAAAGGGGCAGATGATGCCCTTTTACTGGGCATCATAGAAACCCATAGAAACCTATGCTCCCTACTTAACCTTCTCTGACACCCAGGGGGTATGGCTCCTTGTTTTGGTTAGGACAAAATGGAAGTTCTGGCTTTCCACTAAGCCTTCACTGACACCTCCTTGCGTAGAAGGGACAGAAATGCATTCTTGCTACTCTCCATTAGGCCTACCCTGACACCACAGGGAGGAGAAAAGGATCGTACTCTTACTACCTGAGGTAGTGTTGAAAGTCCGGACTCTCCACTAGGCTTTTTCTGATATCAGACCAGGGGAGAGGAAGAGGGATGTGGAAGTTTAGGCTTTCCTCCTGGAGGAGCTTGTTAATGCCCAGTGGGTATGTGCGGCTGCCTGGTGAAGGTGGAGGCCTAGGATCCCCACTTGTGCTTTATTTACATGGATGTGTGTGGGGATATAGTTTTTATCGGTGGTGTTTGGCTGAAGTAGAGCAGTTATTGTTTAAAAGTTTTTTGTCTTGCAAAGCTGCTTCATTCTGGTTTCTTTGGCTAGAGAGAGTATGCTTTGCTATTTCTGAGTTGCTGGCCTTTGGCTTCAAGTGAACAAACCAGCAAACTCATCACTGTTTTGTTTCCTGAGTCTTGAAGTCCCTAGCCAGTCCACCTTCTGTCCACCTTTCAGAGTCTTTTTGTATTAGTTTTATACCTACAGGTTTTTAGTTTGTAGTGGGAGACATAAAGAAATTTATTCCTCCTTCTTGGAAGAAGCCTGCCTCCATTAGTATTTTGATACATATTATTTCCACCTTGATTCTACATAAGACAATGTTAATTATGATTGCCAATATAGTAACATAAGATATTGGCAGTTTACTTTTTTGCCAAACAACATAAGGTTAACTTGAGGAGAATGTGATGTTAACTTTTGCTTTCCAATTAGTATCAGTACTGTTGTTGTTGTTAGGTGCTATTGAGTCGGTGTCTGGCAGTGACCCTATATACAACATGCAAAACACTATTATCAGTGTTTCTCTGCCACTAATAGGGTTTTCAATGGCTAATTATTTCTTGGGAGTGGGTTGCTGGGTCCCTCTCCCAAGCCTACAGTACCTGGTGTTCCCAGGTGGTCTCCCATCCAAGTATTAACCAGGCCTGACCCTGCTTAGCTTCTGAGATCTAAGGGGATTGGACGCCACTGTGGTACAACTGCAGGCATGGTATCAATACTAGGTAGTAGAAAGTCATATTAATGGAGCATTACCTGAGACTTCACAGTCTCATCTAGTAACTATTTTAACTCTGGGTCAAGTTGAAGACCCCTTCAACAACTAAATTAGCACCCCCCCCCCCATGCAATGTTTGTAATGTTTAATGAGTCTGCTTAGAGCTTAAGTTTCAATTTCCTGCTGGGGGGGAGGGGTGTTCTCCGGAGAGGAACTGGGTGGGGAATTCGGAGAAAAACCACAAGAATGTACCGCCATAGGTTGTCTGGACCTGGATGGTTGGGACTTTCCAAAAACCCGCCTCTAACTGCTTTCCTTCAAACTGACCCAATCAGGAAAAAGGTCGGGGTCTGAGCCAATTGCCAAAGAACAAGTTCCCTTATGTCTCCCCACCACCCGCTCAAACGGTATATAATCCAAGAACCCCTGGCCTCCGGCCTCGTGGTCGCCTTCCTTCCCTTGCCAGGGAGATTCTATGGAAGGTTGACCCTGGCCCTGGAAATAAAGCCTCTTGCTTATTGCTTGGATCCGTGTCTTTGTGTCTCTCTGGGGCCTCTATTCAAAGATCCTAATTTGGGGTCTTACAAAGTCAGACCTTAAAACTTGCACATCTGACCCCCTGGAGAAATGCTAATGTTAAAATATGTGAATAGTACTAGGATCATATTCAGTAGCACTGTAAAAAATAAGTGCATAAATAATAAAATGTGAACCAGGCACAGTAGCACATGCCTATAATCTCATCACTGGTGGGTGAGGCAGAAAGGATCCTGAGCCACTCTGGGCTATAAAGTGAGACTCTGTTTCAATAAAAAAGTAAAATAAAATAAAATATTACCTAATTTTCATTATGTATATAGGTGCTATTAAGAGTATAATTTATCTCATCTCAAAGCATCCTGTTGTGAAGAAAATGGAAGAATTCTACTCAGTATTGTACCAAAAGAAGATGAACAATGTTTATTTTTGAATTTGGAAATGTATAAAGCCAGTAATTTTTATCTGTCTGCCAGGAAGTTCTGAGTCATGTTTGGTAATTCCTCCAGTTCCTTAAGGCATAGATCATATATTGGTTTCATTTTACTTTTCAATGGATATTTCACTTTTACCCAGATTTTCACATGCTTTTGTTCTATGCATTTAGTACCTGGTCTCATTTATTTTAAAGGTGGATGGGTGAATGAATATATTAGAAAAAGAGAACATTGGTTGGATCTATTCAATAGGCAAGGAAATGAACCTCAGGTTTGTTCTATACTCATTGAGGAACTTAATGAGCACTTCCATCTTGATCCATGCTTCCTCTTTCTCTAGAGGCCCTAGAAGAATATATTTTCATCATATATGTACATAGAATTTGTGGGTGGGATATTTTTTAAAGGACAGATGAACACAAGTACTACCTGGAGGACTGATGCGCCACTGTGGAGAAACTGAAGTCCACTCTCAGCTGAGTCAATCCCACCAGTGGCCAAAATGGGAAATCCAGGCAAAGCACGAGCAATGGAGGACACAGCTCTCAAAGCGATAGGTCTGATTGCTGTCCCTACAGAAATGAGAACCATTAATGATTAGCATATTACCCATTGGAGCATATTGCTTTATAGTTACCATTATGAAATTGCAATATTATATTAGATAAATTTCAAGTATTTTATCTCAAAGACGTAGACATATATAACAAAACATTTTGTTTCAAAAGATGTTAATTTGTCAACGGATGTGTATTTATTTTAAGGATTTTGCCACTATTATTGAATGGAGCCAAGTTATACAAGTGGGTATAGCAATCCTAGAACTCTTACATAAAATACATGCAAATTACAATTTGATATCCAGTAATGTGCAAAGATTGTGTGGAATATTCAAGCATCTGTTTTAAGAAGAATAAGGAACAGCAGGTTTTGGGAAAGAAAAAAATCACACACAGTATGTAAATAGACATAAAGCTCTGTTGTGTTTCTGAAAGCATAAAGCAACTGGTGTGAATACAGAGATTGTAAAAACAAGCAAGTGCTGACGAACTTGCAGATTCCATATTGCTTTGTACATGTATTTTTCACAATGTGAAGAAGCATCATGAGCCTAATGTGATTTTTCATGAATTAGAAGGTTTGAGACAACTTAAACAGAATTTACTAGAATCCTGCAATTAGAATATATGTGTCTTTATACATACATACATATATATATATATATACATACATACATATATATATATATATATATATATATATACACTCATATATTGTTGTTGTTAGGTGCCGTCGAGTCGGTATCCGACTCATAGCGACCCTCTGTACAACAGGGGAAACACTATTGTTGGTGCTTCTCTGCTATTCATAGGGTTTTCAATGGCAGATTGATTTTTGGGAGGGGGTTGCCAGGTCCTTCTCCCAAGCCTACAACTTCTGGCATTCCCAGGTGGTCTCCCATCCAGGTACTAACCAGGTCCAACCCTGGTTAGCTTCTGAGATCTGACGTGATCGGATGCCACAGGGCTACGGCTGCAGGCATACACTCATATATACCAATTTTAAATTAGACATCACCAGTGTATTATCCTCTAATAGTCATGAAAACTGCATAGGTTGCACTAAACATATTTGCTCTACTAAACATTTACACTAGAGCACTTAATTGTACTCATGAGGAATCTGTACATGGACCAAGGGGCAGTCCTTAGAACAGAACAAGGAAACACTGCTTGGTTTAAAGTTAGGAAAGGTTCCCATAGCTCCTCAAACTATATGCTGAGCAAATCATACAAGAAGCTTGACTTTATGAAGAAGAATGTGGCGTCAGGATTAGAGGAAGTCTTATTAACAATCTGCATCATGTAGATGTTACAACTTTGCTTACCAAAAGTGAAGAGGATTTGAAATATTTGCTAATGAAGATCAAAGAACACAGCCTTCAGTATGGATCATGCCTCAACATCAAGAAAACAAAAGTCCTTGCAACTGAGTTAGTACACAAGTTCCTGATAAATGGAGAAAAGACTGAGATTGTCCAAGAGTTTGCTTTACTTGGTTCTACAATCAACATCCACGGAAACAGCAGTCAAGAATTCAAAGGATGCCTTACATTGGAAAAAGCTATTGCAAAAGATCTCTTTAAAGTGTTGAAAAGTAAAGATGTCACATTGAAGATGAAGGTATGTCTGATTCACATCATAGTATTTTCAGTCACATCATATGCTTGTGAAAGCTGGATATTGAATGAGAGACACAGAAGAACTGATGCTTTTGAATTATGGTGCTGGAGACAAATATTGAATATACCATGGATTGCCAAACAAACCAACAGATGTGTCTGAGAAGAAGTGCAAGTGCAACCAGAATGCTCCTTGGAAGCAAGGATGGCTAGACTGTACCTTTTGTATTTTGGACATGCTATCAGGAAGGACCAAACTCTGGAGAAGGACATCATCTTTGGGTGAGTGGCAGATCAGTGAAAAAAGGAAGACCCTTTTCTTGATGGATTGATACAGTGGCTGCAACAATGAGCATAAGCATAAAAAAATAGAGGTCATGGCACAGAATGAGGGAGTGTTTTGTTCTGTTGTACGTAGGGTTGTTATGAGTCAGACTCAACTTGATGGCACTTGACAAAAATAACAAATGTTTGGAGGCTCAAATGTTAAATATTCCAGAGTAAATTAATGTTTTTTGTAATATTTGTTGTTGTTGTTAGTTACAGTTGAGTTGGGTCTGGCTCATAGCAACCCTATGTACAACAGAATAAACACTCCCTGGTTCTATGCCAGGCACATGATCCTTTTTATGTTTAAGCCCATCATTGCAGCCACTCTATCAATCCATTTAGTTGAGGGCAATTCTCATGGAGTTTTTGATGGCCGATTGTTTCAGGATGGTTTTGGGAGTGGGCTGCCATGTCATTCTCCTGTTTTTGTGGAGCTGGGGATCAAACCCAGGTCCTCAGAGACTGCAGAGTGACACTCTACCAATTGAGTTAAACCCCAGCCCTTTTGTAACGGAGGGATATGATTTGATATTCTTGGTGTTCACTCAGGACTTAATGGTCCTTTGAAGGCATTTTCTGAAGTAAAGATAGTTCTACTTGCATAATAACTTGGCATTGCCTTCAACTGTGGCCCAATAATATACACAAATACACAACTGGTTCATGTGGTATTTTATCATCATCATCACCACCCCAAGCATATCATTAGCATTATAAATATGAATTTATTGCCAAGCTCACTTCAAGAAAGCACACAGAGCTTTCCTTGATATCAGCAGCTACATAATGTTTGCAACTACTAATGTTGTTGTTAGGTGCTGTCGAGTTGGTATCTGACTCATAGCGACCCTCATAAGGTTTTCAATGGCTGAGTGCTTCGGGATTTCCTTGGGAGTGGATTGCCAGGTCCTTCTCCCATTTTTGCGGTGCTGGGAATTGAACTCGGGGCCTCAGAGACTGCAGCGCAGTGCTCTACCCACTGAGCTAAATCCCAACCCACAACTACTCTATGATATTTTGAAATGAGCAAAATGCAGACAGTAGAGAGATCAGGATTTGTGGGTCCAGCAAAGGGGAGGAGCAATGAGTAGGCAGAGCAGGGAGGATTTTTAAGACAGTGAAAATACTGTGTGTAATACTATAATAGTGGGTGCATATTGTTATATATTTGTCCAAATTCATAGAATGTACAACACCCAGAATGAACTCTAATATAAATGGTGAATTCTGGGTGATAATGATGTGTCAATGTAGGTTCATCAGTATAACAAATGTACCTATGGTGGCATATGTTAATGATGAGGGTCACTATACATGTGTGGGAGCAGCTGTTATATGGGAAATCTCTCCAACCTCCTCTCAATTTTACTATGAACCTATAACTGCTCTAAAAAGTTCAATTCTTTTTAAAAACTATGGGCTTTCTTTTTACTCCATTTATTGTAATTTCAAACATATGTATCTTGAATTTATGAATAAAATGTTTGTGGAAATATCTTTAAAAAAGCTTCTTCTCTATACTGGTATTTCTTAGTCAAGAATATTAAATGATGATACTTCAGACTTAAAATACAAGGTATTAAGGTGGGATGAATTCAAAACTGGACATCAAGATTCTATTTGTATATCAAAATAGTTATCAGTGGTTTCACTTTAGTTCTTGTGTTTTAATGATGAAAGAGGCTAACGTAGTAGGATGGAGAATTTATAATGAGAATGCACATGTGCATTTATTTATACATATATAGGTATACTAAAAAAGAAAAAGTAAAAATAAGAGTTAGGACATTTTTATAGAAATCTACAACTTACACTTTCAGGTAGATATGCAGCTATCTGTGCATAATGTAACTGACATGCTCAATATGTACTAAGCTAATGGGTTCTTTATATACATGTTACTTTGAAGCAATAAAGAAATATTGGAATTCTTCCCCCCCCCCGCCTTATTTAGTTTACCCAGGAGAATAAAGGAAATTTGAACTAAGCAAATAAATAATTTATTTCTAACCATACTGTTAAAAGACTATCATTAACACTAAGGGGTAAAATTTCAAAGTGGTATACAGGGATTTGGCCGCATATTCCAATTGATATTAATGGACATCAAATGGCAAAATCCCAGGATACAGCTTTGAAAATTTAACCAGTTACATTTAAAGGGCAACATTATTACACGGGTGTTAAAAAACATCAGCAAATCTTTGCTGGCATTTGGAGATGTTCAATTAGGTCAATGTGACATTTGCTATTTCATGTTTTCCTTCTGATTCTAAGACTTTTCTAATCTACCTAATGAACATGAAAACCTTTAAAACTAATAAAGGTAGCTTTTTAAAAAATATTAAGAGTAATTATGTTCTCTGAGGAAAAGTGATACAAAAGTGAAAAAAATGGATCATTTTGTTGCTGGGCAATAGAAAACTCAGTTTTTATTTCTGATGTGTGAAGGCAAACTCCATCCTAAGCAAACAACAAGGTTAAAATTAAGATTTTATTCTATTTCTATTTCAATTTCTTCAATTTTATTCAATTTCTATTGCTGGGCAATAGAAAACTCAGTTTTTATTTCTGAAATGTGAAGGCAAACTCCATCCTAAGCAAACAACAAGGTTAAAATCAAGAAATTGAAATCCTATTAGCTTACACGAACTAATAGGTAACATGCAATCTAAATTAAGCCCTCATCTATATGAGGTGGCCTGATGAACTTGATGGGAATTTCGGTTATATCAAGCCATTCCATTTTAACTGTGTGGAATCCTCCAATAAAAATCAAGCCAACCTAGGTCTCTATGTTTTGAAACAGGCTGCACGTTTAAACAAGCGAACAAACAAATAAATAAACTGGATCTTTCAACCACAGGGCGCGGTGGTGCATGCCTGTAATCTCAGTAGCTCAGGAAGCAGAGGCAGGAAGATCGCAAGTTCGAGACCAGAGGCAGTCTACGTAATTTGGCGAGACCCTGTCTCAGAAAAAGTAAAAAAGAAATGGGCTGGGTGGGCAGGTCAATGGTCCAGCACTTGCAAAGCATGCAAGCACGAGGCCCTGGGTTCAATCCCCAGTACCACAAACAAACAAACAAACAAGCAAACAAAAAACCTGATCTTTCATTTACAACATCTCTGTCAACAATTCTGATTTGCTAGGAAGTGGCCCTCATGGAGTAATTGATGGGTTAGACTGAACTGTAGCTTTCAGTGTCTGGTAAATCTAGCCTCTTCATGTAGTCTTAAAATGCAAATCACCATGGGACAGTTATAGAACTTCTTCAATAAGTTACACAAAACTTTTGAATTGATTCATGTTTTAGAAAAACATATTAGTGAGCAAGAAGTTTTGAATTAAGTTAATCTGATTTTGATGGAATGTTTTCTAAAGAAATTATACTATCATTTGTCAGATATAATCGTAAATAAAATTTCAAAAATACTGTCATTAGCTGTAGTACTACATTGTTGTTGTTGTTGTTAAGTGCTGTTGAGTTGGGTCTGATTCACAGACTCTTATAGAGTTTTCAATGGCTGATTGTTTCTGGATTGCTTCGGGAGTGGATTGTCACATCCTTCCCCATTTTTGCAGTGTTGCGGATGGAACCTGGATCCTCAGAGAGTACAGCACAGCACTCTACCAGCTGAGTTAAACCCCAGCCATAGTATTGTGTATTGGTATACATATATGAATGTATTATGACTTAGGTTCCTTATTTGATCTTCATTTATCCATTGATTTGTTCACCTGTCTATTCGATTTTCTATCCTCAATATATTTATTGAGCACCTAGGTCTCCTTTTTTTTTTTTTCTCTTGATGAAACAGTTTGTGTCCTATCCTTCTACTTAGGATAGATATCCGAAACAGCAATCCTCATGATGTCAGTAGGTGATTTCAAGGTAAATAATAGGAGTCCTATTACTCTTTGTGTATCAGTGTTCTGTTAGGAAAAACCCATATTATTAATATTATTAATATGAATTTAAGAAAGAAAGCAGTTTGAGGATAAACCACTGTCTGTGATAGCATTAGACAATGGGGCCAAGTACTGAGGTTTGACCCCTACTTCCACCAACTTACAAGTTAAGTGATTTTTAAAAATAATCCTTAACCTCTTTGTACCTTAATTTTGATATCTACAAAACAATGAAAATTATAATAACAACATCATAAGGTTGTTTTGAGTATTAAATGATGAAATATTTTTAGGGCACTTGTTAAAAATTGTAGAGGAGTTTGCTAAAATTATCTGTACTACCCTCAAGTACAATTGATTTCAGAGGGAGCATTTATTTAGTTTACTCTGACATTGCCTTCTATGCTGCTTTTGTGTGTTTAGTGATGCAATGAAACCAATTTCTAAATTGGAGAAAAAAGCATGATGCCTATGATGATAGAGCTTTATATCCTCTGACATCTTAAGAGCATTGTGCATATGCCCTCTTTTTTCTCCTTCTCTCACAGCTGTCATTTAGCAGTGTCATAGTGTTGATAAGATTACTTTGAATCCAGAGGTAAAAATCTCAAAGACAGACATCAATATATTTAAGAATTCTTTTTGAGAATCAAAATGTCTGGGCACTACACCAATATACAAAGATTTTAATGACATCAGAACTGAAGTTTATTGGTGAAAACGGCAGGAGAGATTTATTTCGCATGACTGAATCATTGAAGAGAAAAGGATTTTTAATGGGCAAGAT
This sequence comes from Pedetes capensis, assembly GCA_007922755.1. Taxonomy (NCBI): domain Eukaryota; kingdom Metazoa; phylum Chordata; class Mammalia; order Rodentia; family Pedetidae; genus Pedetes; species Pedetes capensis. The sequence goes on along the minus strand of VMDO01035463.1, from coordinate 4,220 downwards.
AGTGTGGAACATATGCTAATTTTGGATAACTGGAATTTTGAATAATTGACTTTAATTCTGTTTGTTTTTTTCCCCCTAATCATTTGACTCCTAGGATGGCTACTGTTACACAACTAATTGTTAGAACTAAGTCCACAATAAACTCCCTGATAATAACTCTAGCTGGCAATAAAACAGAAATTGGGTTATAATACTCACTTGTGCTCACTGTGTACACAAAAGGAAAATGTAGTTTTAATTTGGTTACATTAATTAAAATATAATGAATTAGGTGGATAACAAATTCATTAGAGATTGAACTTTGACTTTCTAATTGCTCATAGTTTTAACATCATCCAGAAGAAAGAAAATATGAGCAAATCAAGAATTTCAAGGTTTTAAGAGTTGAAAGATTGATTTTTATAAAATATACATAAATCAAGTACCAACAATTTTATGCTTTACTAAAACAAGCTTTAAATGTTAATGAAGCTGATATACTGATAAACATGTGAAGCACAGCTATTTAAAACTCCATCTTTACAGATGGATTAAGGTCCTCTGAGAACATTAACATAATTCAACCAGAAACTGAAACACTAAAAGGATCTAGAGCTATATGCAGAGAAGTGAAATCTAAAGGGTAGAAATGGGGGAAGCAGAATCACTCATCTTATGTTGCTATTATCTTAGTATTTTGGGAAAAACTGAGTTTTATCTTATAAAAATGTTGAAAGTTTTAGTCATTTAAAAATGTTTTTCCTTAAGTCTTAATATGTTTATGAGTATGTTTATCTGCTTCATAACACATCCATTGTCAATTCATATTCAATAATTCTGTCCCTAGCATGTGCTAGGGATTTTGTTTTGAAGCATCAGAATTAACAATATTCATGAAGGAGGGGTCTTTTCCCCTTTTGAACATGTTTGCTGCTGTTAGTGGAAGGAGCCAGAGCACTCATTCATGGAGTGATTTCCATAAGCCAGACACTGAGGCTGGGGCTGCATGTACACTGTGTAATTTAACCCTTACAACTCTCTGAAGACAGATGCTGTCACTTCTATTTTGTATGTGAAGAAAGGGAAGCTTGAGATGAATAAATAACTTGTCCAATGTCAGTTTAAAAGGGATAGACTAGGATTAATAATCAAGTCTCAGTGACATGAAAGTCCCTATTTTTCAGCTATTATTTAGAATGAACAATGAAGCAAATACAAATAGGATCATCTTTGTATTGTCCCCATGTATGAAAATCAATTTCAGTACTGCCTAATGCTAAGAGCACAGGTGCTCAATTCCAACCAACTAGGTTTAAGTCTAAACTCAAGTGCTTTATGCATTTGTGACTTTGAGCTGGGCATAGTGGCACACGCCTTTCTTCCCAGTGGCTTGGGAGGCGGAGACAGGAGGATCACAAGTTTGAGATAGAGGCAGCCTGTGTAAATTAGCAAGACCCTGTCTCAATATACAAAGTAAAAAATGGGCTAGTGGTATGGCTCAGTGGTTGAGCATTTGCAAAAAGCATACGTGAGGCCCAGGGTTCAATTCCCCAGTACCACAAAATAAATAAATAAGTAAATAAGTAAATAAATAAATAAATAAATAATTGTGATTTTGAGCTAGCTTCTTCCTCCTAAAACATCAGTCTTCCCTATCTGTGAAACAGGGACAGTAATACCTATAGTAACACAGCAAAATAATGGGTATTAAATAATAATTCATGCAAAATACTCAGTATGGTGCCTGGCTCATGCTTTTATAAAGTAGTAGTATTGTCTAAGCCAGAGAAGATTGACCAGAAAAATAAACGTTCAGCTATGAAAATACAGGGATAAACACTTAAGGAGTGGATTGGGGATTCTCTTGAACTTCATATGTTATTTCATTTCTTTAAAAACATGAATGCTCATAGCTTGAGTCTATCTTTATGAATATGAATATTTTGTAAGTATATATTCAATTTTAAATGTAATTTGTAATACCTAAGTATATAGCTTTTCATCTACAAATTCCATTTTAAGTGGTCTATAACATTACATAGATACATTTACATGTGTAAAGATGTTCTTTGAAGTTTTTTTTTGGGGGGGTAACAAAATAGTGAAAACAACTTAAATGTCCATGGGCAGTTATGCTATTAAATAAATTATACCTTATCCATGTGTGATATACTGGTATTGTTGTTGTTAGGTGCCGTGGAGTTAGTATCTGACTCATAGCAACCCTCAGAGGGTTTTCAATGGCTGACTGTTTCGGGATTGCCTTGGGAGTGGATTGCCAGGCCCTTCTTCCATTTTTTGTGGCGCTTGGAATTGAACTCGAGACCTCAGAGACTACAGAACAGTGCTCTACCAACTGAGCTAAATCCCAGCCTCGTGTGATATACTAGAAAATCGTTAAAAGCACACAGACATATATCTCTAATATATACAGTTAAGTATTAAACACAAGTAGCAAAACAACATATAAGAATGATCCATTGTTGGCAAAAAGTGCATGATTACATGTAATATGTTTGCATGTAAATACATAGAATGCTGAGTTTAAACTGTGTACAGTTATCATTGCTGGGAAATGAAATGATTACAACAGTTGAAGAGGTTGAGAAGGAACTTTCAAGCTTTGATATGCATACTTCACATTGTTTGATTCTTTTATGTAATTTACTCTTACAATGAAAAAAAAGACTATTTCTGTAATGTTCCTAAATTTCTCTTTATACTTATAGGTGTTATCAGAATCTGCCCTGTGAAATTTTTGTATATGGGATATTCAATGCTCTATTCTCTGTTTATTTAGAATATATTTGTTTCTGTGTCATTTATTCATTCATTTATTTATTTATTTATTTATTTATTTATTTATTGTTTTTTGCAGTACTGGGGTTGAACTCAGTGTTTCATATATGCTTTGCAAGAGCTCTAACACTGAGATTCACCCCCAGCCCATTTTTACTTTTTATTTTGAGAAGGTCTCACTAAGTTACACAGGCTGACTCTGGCCTCAAACTTGTGATCCTCCTGCCTTTGCCTCCCAAGTCTCTGGGAATACAAACAAGCAACACCATGTCCAGCCTTGTGTCCATTATTTTAAGTAAAAGATTAATAAATTTAAAGCAGAGTGAATAGGTTGACCTCTCCCCCATGTCTTTTACACACAAACCTACACACACACACACACACACACACACACACACACGATATACATCAACACAATGGTTGAAAGGAGTCATATTAGCTGTCTTCAAATATTTAAAGGGTAACTGGGAAGAAAAGGCTTTTTTCTTTTAAAATCAGAAGCAATGGTTTAGCATACATTATTGCTTTTGTTACTCTTCTTGGCCAGTATTTTATTGTAAATTCAGAAAAGAACTCAGCTACATTGGGACTTCCTATCTCTTAAACATCTATGGCTCCTTGCCAGGCAAGATGCAATAGAAAGACTTATACTATAGGAATATTATTTCTCTTCCAGTTCAAAACTTGAAGATATTGTGAACTTTGTTATGGTAATTTAAAAATCAATTTCACATGTTCTTTAGGTTCTGGACAGATATAAGAGATGAAGTTAACTTAGGAAAGAAGCAAGTATAGCTAAAATGAAAATTTAACACTAAATGTATAAAATATGAAGACTTTGTTGAGTGCCTTCTAACTGCCAGATATTTTCCTATAAATTCTGCAAAGACTGTCCTGATGACATCACTATGAAACAGATACTTCTGACTCACTTTTATAGATATATAAATTGATACCAAACACTCTTAAGTTCAGTCTGTTAGAAAGCATGGATCCAGTATCTGAATCCAGGTGCACCAGATTCCCAATAACATGCTCTTAGTATAATGCTATATTTCTTCTTCATTTGAAATATTTGAATATAAATTAAGTTTCAGAAAGATGAGTTCATATTTATAAATAATAAAGATAGATTATTCAGGTACGATAAACCAAGAAAATGAGCATGTATTGTTAGATAAGAATTGAATTAGACCTAGTTATTTGCTATAAACTACAGTGACCATAGCCTGCAGCTGTAGCCCTGTGGCATCCGATCCCGTCAGATCTCGGAAGCTAAGCAGGGTCAGGCCTGGTTAGTACCTGGATGGGAGACCGCCAGGGAACACCAGATGCTGTAGGCTTGGGAGAAGGACCTGGCAACCCCCTCCCAAAAATCAACCTGCCATTGAAAACCCAATGCACAGCAGAGAAGCACTGACAATAGTGTTTCTCCTGTTGTA
>VMDO01035462.1:0-16029 GCA_007922755.1 Pedetes capensis | reverse complement strand
TAATATTTGTTTTTGTCTTCTTGAGCTGCCTTTTGAAATCTTCTGTTTAGATCCTTAACTTCATCATGTCTTCCTTTTACTTTAACTGCTCGATGTTTGATGTTAAAGGACAAGTTCCAGCTTCTCTTTTGACATGTAATTTGATCTTTTCTTTTTTTCTTGTCTTTTTAATAACCTTTTGCTTTCTTCTTGAATGATATCTTTTATGTCATGCCACAACTCATCTGGTCTCCTATCATTTGTGTCTAATGCATTAAATCTGTTCTTGAGGTGGTCTCTGAACTCAGGTGGGATATACTCAAGGTTAAACCTTGGCTCTCGTATACTTGCTCTAATTTTCTTCAGCTTCAGTTTGAACTTCCATATGAGAAGTTGATGATCTGATCCAAAATCAACACCTGGTCTTGTTTTGACATCTGATATAGAGCTTTTCCATCGTCTCTTTCCACATATGTAGTCAATTTGATTCCTGTATGTTCCATCTGGTGAAGTCCATGTGTATAGTCTCCATTTATGATGTTGAAAAAATGTATTTTCAATGAAAAGGTCATTGGTCTGACAAAATTCTATCATGCAATCTCCAGCTTCATTTCTGTCACCAAGACCATATTTTCCAACTACTGAGCCTTCTTCTTTGTTTCCCACCTTTGCGTTCCAGTCACCACTGATTATCAGTATGTCTGGGTTGCATGTTTGATCTATTTCAGATTGCAGAAGCTGATAAAAGTCTTCCCTTTCTTCATTTGTGGCCTTAGTGGTGGGTGGATAAATCTGAATAATAGTCATATTAACTGGCTTTCCTTGTAGACATATAGATATTATTCTATCACTGACAACATTGTGTTTCAGGACAGATCTTGAGATGTCTTTTTTGATGATGAATGCAACCCCATTTCTCTTTAGTTTGTCATTCCCAGCATAGTGGACCATATGATTATCTGACTCAGAATGGCCCGTGCTAGTGCATTTAGCTCACTGATGCTTATAATGTCAATGTTTATGCACTCCATTTCTCTTTTAATGGTTTCTAATTTTCCTAGACTCATATACTACGTACATTCCATGTTCCAATTATTAATGGATGTTTACAGTTGTTTCTCCTCATTTTGAGTCATGCCACATCAGCAAATGAAGTGGCAATAGTGAAAGATTCTACAGGGAAAATATTAAATGATACAGGAAACACCAAAAGAAGATGGAAGGAATACACAAAGTCATTATACAAAAAAGAATTGGTAGATGACCAACCATTTCAAGAGGTTGCATATGAAGAGGAACGAATGGTATTGAAGAATGAAGTGGAAGCTGCCTTGAAAGAATTGGCAAAACACAATGCTCCAGGAATTAATGGAATGACAATAGAGATGTTTTAACAAACAGATGCAGCACTGGAGGTGTTAACATATTTATGCCAACAGATTTTGAAAACAGCTACCTGGCCAACTGACTGGAAGAGATCCATATTTGTGCCTATTCCCAAAAAGGGCTCCAGATGAATGCAGAAACTATTGGACAGTATCATTAATATCACACACAAGCAAAATTTTACTAAAGATCATTTAACAGAGACAGCAGCAGTATATAGAGAGGGAATTACCAGAAAATCAAGTGGGGTTCAGAAGAGGGCGAAGAACCAGGGATGTCATTGCTGATGTCAGGTAGGTATTAGCCGAAAGCAGAGAATGTCAAAAAGATGTTTATATTTTATTGACTACGCAAAGGCATTTGACTGTGTAGATCACAACAAATTATGGGTAACACTTTGGAAAATGGGAATACCAGAGCACCTAACTATACTCATGAGGAATCTGTATGTGAACCAGGAGGCAGTTGTTCAAATAGAACAAGGAAACACTGCCTGGTTTAAAATTGAGAAAGATGTGTGTCAGGGCTGTATACTTTCACCATATCTTTTCAATTTATATGCTGAGCAAATAATCTGAGAAGCTGGAATTTATGAGGAAGAACAGGGCATCAGGATTAGAGGAAGACAGATTAACGACCTGCGTTATGCATATGACACAACTCTGCTTGTTGAAAGTGAAGAGGATTTAAAACATTTACTGATGAAGATCAAAGATCATAGCCTTCAGTATGGTTGTGACTAAACATCAACAAAACAAAAATCTTTGTGACTAGGTCAGTATGCAACTTCACAATAAATGGTTGAGGTTGTGCAAGATTTTCCTTTACGTGGCTCTATAATCAACACCCTTGGAAGCAGCAGTCAAGAAATCAAAAGATGCATTGCTCTAGGAAAAGTTGTGGCAAAAGATCTCTTTAGAGTATTGAAAAGTAAAGATGTCACATTGAAGTTGAAAGTGCACCTGACTCATGCCATGGTATTTTCCATCACATCATATGATTGTGAAAGCTGGACATTGAACAAGGAGACAGAAAAAGAATTGATGCCTTTGAATTGTGGTGCTGGAGACATCTATTGAATATACCATGGACTGCCAAAAGAAGCAACAGATCCGTCCTAGAAGAAGTGCAACCAGAGTGCTCCTTGGAAGCAAGAATGGCCAGACTGCGTCTTAACATATTTCGGACATGTAGTCAGGAGAGATTAATCCCTGGAGAAGGACATCATGTTTGGGAGAGTGGCAGGTCAATGAAGAAAAGGAAAACGCTCCACCAGATGGATTGACACAATGTCTCCAACAGTGGGCTTAAACATGAATAAGATCGTGTGCCTGGCACAAAATCAGGAAGTGTTTTGATCTGCTATACATAGGGTTGCTATGAGTTGGACTCAACTCAATGGCACCTAACAACTATTTTTCTACTTTTATCATCTCTTTTTAAAATATATATTCTTTTTACTTTTCTAAATAATTTGAGTCTTCTATATATTGTTGGGCTGAGGTTTAGCTCTTTTGGTAAAGTGCTATTGCACACTCTCTGAGGACCCAGGTTCAATACCCAGCACCACAGAAACAGGAGAGGGACATGGTATTCCAATCTCAAAACAATCCTGAAAACAGCCAGCCATTTAAAACCCTCTGAGGGTAGCTATGAGTCAGAGCTGGCTCAACGGCACCTAACAACAACAACAACATATATTTTTGATTATAATCATTTATTGATTTTTATCTGATAAAGGTATTTTCTCTCACATGTGGTGTATTTTTTCACTTTAATTATTGTTGTTGATTTACTAGAGTATAATTTCCTTAAATTGCATTGAAGTGTGCAATTTGATGAATTTGGCTCCTCATTCTACTAAACAATCAAGATACAAAACATTAAATCACTCCCTTCCAGTTCATTCCTCTAGTTACCCTGACTGCATAAAACCACTGGTCTGCTTTCTATCATTATAGATTAGCTTGCATTTTCTCTCCTCTTCCTTCCTTCCTTCCCCTTTTCTTTTCTTTTTCTTTTCTTCTTTTGTCTTCTCTTTTCTTTTTCCTTTCTTCCCTTCACTCCCTCCCCTCCCCTCTCCTTTTCCTTTCCCTTTCCCCTTCCCTTTCCCTTTCCCTTTCCATTTCCCATTCCCTTTCCTTATAGTGTCCCACTGTGTAGCCCAGGCCTGGAATTCACTATGTAGCCCAGGCTGGCCTGAAACTCATGTTGATCCTGGAACTCATGTCCACCCCCTTGCCCCAGCCTCCTGGGTGCTGGGATTACAGGTGTGAACCACCACACCCAACTCATTTTCTGGAGTTATGTATATGAATGGAGTCATTTTGAGATTCATCCATGCTGTGTATATTAGTAATTTATTCCCTTTTATTGCTGAGTTGTACTCCATTATACAGATATATTACGTTTTGTTTATCCGTGTACCTGCTGATGAACATTTGGATTGTTTTCAGTTTGAGGCTTATTAGTAAGGCTGCTATGAACATTTATGTAGGCATATATTTACATTTGTTTTGATAAATACCTAGGAGTGGAACATATGGTTGTTGTGTTGTTAGGTGCCGTTTAGTTGGGTCCACTCATAGCATCCAGAGCGAAACACTTCTCTATTCTGTGCCAGGCAGTCTTATTTATGTTTAAGCCCATTGTTGCAGACACAGTGGCAATCCATCTAGTTGAGGGTTTTCCTTTTTTTCGCTGACCTGCCACTCTCCCCAACATGATATCCTTTATTTTCTTTGGGAGCCGGTTGCCAGGTCCTTCTCCCAAACCTACAGCACCTCGTGTTCCCAGGGAGTCTCCCATCCAAGTACTAACCAGGCCTGACCCTGCTTAGCTTTCCAGATCTGATGGGATCAGACGCCTCAGTGGTACAGCTGCAGGCATGAACATAGGGTAGATATATGTTTATTAAGAAACAAGCTATGCATGGTGGTGGATGCCTATAATCTCAGCACTTGGGAGACAGAGGCAGGAGTATTGCTGCAAGTTCAAGGCCAGCCTTGGTTACATAGTGAGACCCTGTCTCAATAGCTGCCTCCCCAAAGAAATTATCAAAACTGTTTTCCAAAGTAGTTGTATCATTTTATATCCGTCACCAATGTATGAAAATTCCATTTGTTCCACATCCTTGGGTCAACACTGATGTAGTCAGTCTGTTTTGTTTTAGCTGTTCTAATGGAGTATATTACGGGAGAAGAATGTGGCAATCCATTCTTGAAGCAATCCAGAAATAATCAGCCATTGAAAACCCTATGAGGGTCGCTGTGAGTTGCACCCAACTCCAGGGCATCTAAAAACAACAACAGTGGAGTGTATAGTGTTATCTTATTGTAGTTTTAACATACATTTCTCTAACAGCTGATGATATTGAATATCTTTTCCTATGTTTATTGGCCACTCATGTATTTCTTTTATGAAGTGTCTGTTTAGTACTTTTGACTATTTTTAAAAGTTGTGCTATTTTTCTACTTACTGTTGAGTGTTGAGAGCTCTTTTATATTCTAGATATAAATTCTTTGTCAGGTATATGTAGTGCAAATATTTCCTCCCATTCAGAAGCTTTCCTTTTTGTTAGCAATGTCTTCCAAAGAGTAAAAGTTTCACATTTGGGTAAAGTATAATTTATCAAATTTTTGTTTTGGATAGTGTTTTTTGTTTCTATCTATGAATTATTTGGCTCTCCCAAGCCAGCTAGATATTCACCTACATTTTCTTCTGAAATTTTTAATGTTTTAGGTTTTTCGTTTAGATCCTTGATCTACATCAGGTTTTTTGCATGGAATGAAAAGTGTCAATTTAAAAAATATATATATTTTTTCTATGTAGCCAGTTGGTCCAGCACTATCTTCTTAGAAAGACTCCCTTTTATCTATTGAAATGTCTTGGCATTATGATCAAAAACCACAAATGTGTGTGGGTCTACAGCTGGCCTCCGTATCATGTCTCATTGATCTGTGTTGTCTGTTTGCTTACCATTTATTTACTTAATTTCTTTAGCTTCTTTAATTACTTTAGCTTCATTGTTGTTGTTAGGTGCTGTGAGTCAGTATCCTCATAGTGACCCTACGTACAACAGGCGACAATAACTAACAGTTATTGTTAGTGCTTCTGTGCTATTCATAGGGTTTTCTATGGCTGATTGTTTTTTGGGAGTGGGTTGCCATATCCTTCTCCCAAGCCTACAGCACTTGGTGTTCCCAGGTGACTCCCATCCAAGTACTAACTGGGCTTGACCCTGGTTAGCTTCTGAGATCTGATGGGATCAGACTCCACAGTGTTATGGCTGCAGGCTTTAGCTTCGTAGTAGGTTTTAAAATCAAGTAGTGTAAATCTTCTAACTTTGTTCTTATTAAAACATTTTTTAGCTATTCTAGGTTGTTTCTTTCTATATGTAGAAATGAGGATAGCTATATCTCAGATTTGTTAAGAAAGTTAAATGAGGCAATCCTTATAAATGCTTACTACCATGCCTAGCATTTAGCAAAGGTTCAATATATCATTAGGTATCATTAAAGACATTTTATCAAGCATCTGCTATGTGCTAGGCACCAAGGTAGGTACATCTATAGGTACATAGGTTTGTATATCTGTATATCAGTGCACACACGTGCACATATATGCATGCACTCACAAACACACCCACACTTTTATCTACTTCTAATCTATTTTGGTATTGACACTTTCTTTCAAGCAGAGAAGAAGTAGTCTGGACAAATGCAAGCCCTGAGACAAAACTCTATACAAAGAGTTGAAAATAATCACTTTTTGTGTGTTTTGTAGTGGGATCAGGGAGAAAGAATTTAGCTAGTAATAGTTTTGGCCCAATACTTTTGACAAGTTTGAAGTCCTAAGGACAAGAAGGGCAGCACAATTAGTAATTATTTCATTTTATAATTCTCTTTTTATTACTTGTCAATGCATTGGTTGAACTCATTCCAATTTTATAGCCTTATATTTGAGATGATATTAAAAATTGAAATGTATGACAGCCTCAGACACAGAAAACAGTAAGCTCATGTATTTATTGAAATGCTGAATTTTTTATTCATAGCAATAGCATTTCCAGGTCATGTGGCTGCCTTTAAAGGTGATTTGCAAATGCTTAAGAAATTAGTAGAAGATGGAGTAATCAATTTTAATGAGCGTGATGATAATGGATCAACTCCAATGCATAAAGGTAAGCTATTCCTGTTTTATTCTCAGTTCTGATACAATTGCTGCTCAGTTATTCACTTTTTAAAGTAATCATCCATTGGTAATATGCCCTGTTGTTGTTGTTGTTAGGTGCCGTCGAGTTGGTATCCAACTCATAGCGACCCTTTGTACAACAGGGGAAACACTATTGTCAGTGCTTCTCTGCCATTCATAGGGTTTTCAATGGCAGATTGATTTTTGGGAGGGGGTTGCCAGGTCCTTCTCCCAAGCCTACAGCTTCTGGTGTTCCCAGGCGGTCTCCCATCCAGGTACTAACCAGGCCCGACCCTGCTTAGCTTCCGAGATCTGACGGGATCGGATGCCACAGGGCTACAGCTGCAGGCCTAGCTTATATTAATTTCCAATTCAAGTATCCTGTGCCTTTTATTATGCCAGACATTTACACATTATCACATTTATCACATTTGAGGGCAATGGAAATAGAATTTTTGTGACATTGTTATGTTTCTGAAGAAGTGAAATGAAGTACTAGAGAAGTTTCTTAGAATGACATTTTTAAAATGATCAATTAGCTAGGTGTGGTCATGCATATCTGTAAGCAGTTGGGAAGCTAAGGCAGGAGGATCAAAGTTCCAGCTTGGCCTTTGCTATATAGTGAGCATCTGTCTCAAAATCTAAGCACTTGGGAGGCTGAAATAGGAGGATTGAGATTCCAGACCAACCTGGGCTACATAGTGAGACACTGTCATGAAATAAACAAATAAAAAGACTCATTAATTCATGCTAAAGTGGAAATAATATGTTATGAGAAAAGTTGTAGCAGAATTTTCTTCTTCAGACTTTCTCTACAAAAATGTTTTTGCTTCTATAGAAATATCAATAAATAAGCAGGGCGTGGTGGCGCACGCCTATAATCCCAGCGGTTTGGGAGGTGGAGCCAGGAGGATCACAAGTTTGAGACCAGAGACAGTCTGCGTAATTTAGCAAGACCCTGTCTCAAAAAGTGAAAAAATGGGCTGAGGGCACAGCTCTGTGGTCCAGCACTTGCAGAGCATGCAGGCGCAAGGCCCTGGGTTCAACCCCCAGTACCACAAAAAAAAAAAAAAAAAAGAAATATCAATAAATATTATTAGATTTGAACAAGTTTTTAAGGTATCTGCCACTTTCCTTTCATGTAAAATTTTGTAATGTTGATGGAGGTTTTTTGTTTTTTAATCAAATTTTGTCAAGTTGTCAATTCAATGTTGAGACTCTAGGAATTATGCTTGCTAATCTTTTTATTTTTAAACTAGAAGCCAAATCTTTAACTGAAATTTCCATTCTGCTTCATTTGTGACATTAAGTTTCCTTGTGATTTAACATAGGTGATTCTTATAAAACTCTTAGAGGAAAAAAGAGAGTAGTCTTGCTGATATAGTTATATGCACGAGTTGGATTTTATTTCATAAATAACTTTTGGCAGTACCCAAATCATATGCTATATTTTCATTGGTTAGGTTTTTAGCTTAATTGTTCAACTTTGTTTAATAATGTATGTTAAGTATGGAATCTAAGCACCTAGTGTACTAATAGTTTTATAATGGAGGGAATTGAGTGGGGAAAGGGAGACGGAAGGGGGTTTTGTCCTACACATAGAGAGCCTCCGATTGGTGGGCGTTCTGCTTTATACTTGTTGTTGTTGTTAGGTGCCGTCGAGTCAGTATCCAACTCATAGCGACCCTCATAGGGTTTTCGATGGCTGAGTGCTTTGGGATTGCCTTGGGAGTGGATTGCCAGGCCCTTCTCCCATTTTTGCGGTGCTGGGAATTGAACTTGGGGCCTCAGAGACTGCAGCACAGTGCTCTACCCACTGAGCTAAATCCCAGCCCACTTTATACTTAGACTATCTCATTTCATTCATCTCCTCTGGCTGTCTAGGGGCACTCCACTGTGTGATTTGTAAATGGGAAGAACTGTGTACATTTTTTTAAATGTGGGTTTTTTTCTTTTCCATTTGATTCCCTGGAGCAAAGCCTTATATGACTTTACTAGGACTGACATAACAAAATACCACTGGGTGGCTTAAACAATAGAAATTTGATTTTCTCCCAGCTATGAAGGGTAAATGTCTAAGATCAAAGAATGGACAGGTTTGATTTCTTTTGGAGGCTTCTCTCGGTGTATAGATGGCTGCCTCCTTGCTGTGTCCTCACACAGTCTCTCCTCTGTGTGTGAAAATGCCTGTGTCCCATCTCCTCTTCATGTAGGACACCATTTATATTGGGTTATTCACACCTATGTGATCTCATTTTACCTTAGTCACCTCTTTAAAAGCCCTGTTTCCAAATACAGTCACGTTAGGCCTTCAGCACATGGATGGGAGGGCTATAGTTTTACCCTGGACAAAATCAAGGCTCCCATTTCATATCCTGAATAGAATTGTTTTTTATTGCCACTGTATATGTCAGAATTCATTTGGACACAGTAGCAAAAGGTGGGCTCACTCATGGTGCTTGCAGTGAATCTTTGTTGTTGTTAGGAGCTGTTGAGTTAGTATCTCACTCATAGTGACCCTACGTACAACAGCTGAAACACTATTGTTGTGCTTCTCTGCTATCATAGGGTTTTCAACAGCTGATTGGTTTTTGGGAGTGGGTTGCTGGGTCCTTCTCCCAGTAAATCTTTAGGGGATAGGAAATTGAATTATATTTCATTGGTAGCTGGTTTTCAGCCTTTCCTAGCCATTTTTTTTACTGCTTGGCCTGACATACTAATGAGGGATCTGGAAGAAAGTTCTAAAGGGACTGATCAACAATAGTGTATTGGAATGTAGCCATTGTATCAGGGTGAAAGTGAAGACAGACAGAAGAATTTTGCCTTCATTCTCTCTCTCATGAGTCTACCTATCAGGGATTCCTAGGGCCAGGGATAGAAGAGATGGTGTGGTGAAGGAGTGATAAGTGGCAGCAGCTGGGAAAGGGGCATTCTTGTAGATATTAGCCTTTTTTGAGGAACATATCATGGATATGTTTAGATTGTACCCAAACTGGGCATGTAAAAGTTAATATCTCCTTATTTTGTCAATCTCCACATTTTGTCAATCTATCAACTTTTTTTCTTTCAACTTTGAGTCAGTAGTTAAGTTATAGTATTTATTACTGAGGTATTTGTCTTAGTCATTTAATAATTGTTTAAGTCCATTACGAAGCCCAGTGTGGTGGCACACGCCTGTAATCCCAGGATTTGGGAGGCTGAAGCAGGAGAATCAGTGTGAGTGCAAGGCCAGCCTGGGCTACATAGCGAGTTCAAAGCCAATATGAGCTCCATGATGAGACCTTGTCTCAAATTAAAAAAAAAAAAGAAAAAACCCACTATGACTTCCTCTTGCTTTTACTTGTTCACTTTTGGTTTGTTTTGTTTGTTTTTTGAGACAGGTTCTTGCTACGTAGCCTAGACTAGCCTGATAAGTTGTGATCCTTCTGCCTCTGCTTCCCAAGTGCTGGGATTATAGGCTTGTACCACCATGCTTGGCTCTTTTACTTGTTCTTAAAGCATAAATACTTCAAGTCATTTCTTTAAAATTTATAATCATGCCGGGCACGGTGGCGCACACCTGTAATCCCAGCGGCTTGGGAGGCGGAGGCGGGAGGATTGCAAGTTCGAAACCAGAGACAGTCTGCGTAATTTAGCGAGACCCTGTCTCAAAAACTAAAAATATGGACTGAGGGTGCAGCTCAGCGGTCCAGCACTTGTAGAGCATGCAGGCGCGAGGCCCTGGGTTCAACCCCCAGTACCACAAAAAAAAAAAAAAAAATTTATAATCACTGCATGATTTTATCTTATTCTCATAAACATTGATCAAATTAATATATTATTGTTGTTAGGTGCTGTCGATTTGTGTCTGGCTTACAGCAACCCAATGTACAAATGCTCCCCAGCACTGTACCATGCCTGGCACTGTTGTCAGTGCATCTCTCCTATTCATTGTTGTTGTTGTTAGGTGCCATCGAATCGAGTCCGACTCATAGCAACCCTCATAGGGTTTTCAATGGCTGTTTCTCGGGATTGCCTTGGGAGTAGATTGCCACGTCCTTCTCCCATTTTTTGTGGTGCTGGGAATTGAACTCGGGACCTCAGAGACTGCAGAGCAGTGCTCTACCAATTGAGCTAAATCCCAGCCTCTGCTATTCATAGAGGTTTCAAAGGCTGATTGTTTTGGGATGCCTCACCCTTCTCCCCATTTTTGTCATGCTGGGGATCAAACCCAGGGTCTCACAGAGCACAAAGTAGCACTCTGCCAACTGAGCTAAACCCCAGCCCACTACCCAATATACTCTGTGACATTGTGCCATGCCTGGTACTATACCAATGCTTCTTTGTTATTCATAGGGTTTTTAAATGGCTGACTGTTTCAGGAGTGGGCTGCCAGGCCCATCTCTCATTTTTATAGTGCTGGGGATTTAACTCAGGGCCTCAGAGCACAAAATGCAGAACAAATGCTCTACCAACAGTTACCTATATGCAATATGAATACTGGATCAAAATCCTTTTCTTGTAGTTCATTGTAGATAAATTATTTATCCTCCCTTCCTCCTTTTTAAAAATAGTACCTATATGATAAAGTGGAAATGTTAGTATAAGTTTATTGTCTTATAAGCCACACCATTATCCATGATGATTTTGGTCATATTTAGGACGGAAAAGACAGAATCTGTTGCTGTTTTTGTTTAAAGTGGAGTTATTTATAGAGATCTGGGTGATCCTATGGAATCCTTTGTTAGCTAGTTCTGGATAGGAGAGCAAGTGAGAATGAGAGTGGGAGAGGCTTCAGATTCTTCAGGAGCCAACTCAGAGTACAGCAGATGGCTCTGAGTCATGCAGAGAAAAGCAAAACAAGAGTTCTTACAGCGCTTTCCAGCTGGCTGGAGGCCTGTAGTGATAGGGCTGTTTGTCACTGATTATGGCTTTATGATCCTCTGATGCTGATGTCGGATATAAGTTCATATTTTGCAGTCTTTGGGGGTTGAACCCAGAGTCTCATGCATACTAGGAAAGTGTCCACCACTGAGCCACACACCCAGACCCTTTATTATTTTTTATTTTGAGACAGATTCTCACCAAGTTATGCAGGCTGCCTCTGGCCTCAAACATGTGATACTTCTGCCTCTGTCTTCCAAGTCACTGGGATTACAGTTGTGCACCATGGTGCCTGGCTGTGAGTTCACTTTTTAAGGCATCAAATTCATACCCAAATTTCCTAGTCTTTGATTCATTATATAAAGGCATTTATAGCTGGGGTTTAGGTCAGTTGATATAGCACTACTCTGTGCACTCTGAGGCCTTAGCTTCAATCCCCAGCACTGCAAAAATGTGAAAAGGGCCTGGCAGCTCACTCATGAAACAATCCTGAGAACAATCAGCCATTGAAGCCCTATGAGCAGCAGAGAACAACTGACATAGTGCTGGGCATGGCACAGTATTGGGGAGCATTTTGTTTTGTTGTTCATAGGGTTGCTATGAGTCAGACCTGACCAACAACACTTAACAACAACAACAACAACAAATGTGTGTGTGTGTTATATATATATATATATATATATAAATAATATGAGATACACACACATGTATATATGTGTATGTGTATATATGTATATATGTATATATATGTGTGTATATATATATATGTATATATGTAAAGAAGCTGCACACATACAGATACCATGAAACAACTGCAGATTTTTATAAGACAGGTTGTAATTAGTGGCAAAAAAATTGTTTATTAAAATACATATGATGGGGTTTCAGAAATAGGAATTGAGGGACAGAAGAAGTTGCTAGGATCAAATTATTGAGAAAGTGATCATGGGGATTTAGTAATAGTGCTTTATGTTTATATGACACTTAACAGAGCACAAAGCTCTTATCACATTTAATCCTTATAGTTTTATGAAGCAGCAGTGTGCAATCATTATATAAAAATCATCTCTGTTAAAGATGAAGAAACTGAGGTTGAGAGAGGTCAGGTGCCTTGGCTGGAGGTTACATAGCTATTAAGAGCAGGGCTTAGCTTGCATTCACTTTTTTCATGCATTCATTCATTATAGACATTTATTGAGAGTCTATATGTGCCAGCCACTTGCTAAATTCTAGACAGTTCTCAAACCTCATTGTTTAGTACACTTAAATTCAGGTCTGTCAAGCTTCCCTGAGTATTGATATGGACCAAGAGCAAAAGGTAGAAGTTAAATGAGCACAAAGTTGGCTGATGGGCTTTAAGCAGAGTTGTGGAGTTGAAAATTATATAACAATGAGTGCATGCGTTTTGAGGTTGAGATTTAGACAAAAGTGCTAGTTTATGTGTTCAAGTGTGGCTTGAGAGACTTACAAGTTCTAAGAGTTAGAAAAATAAGAATATATAGGTATATAAGTGGGGCTGGGGTTTAGCTCAGTTGACAGAGTGTTGCCTCTGAGGCCCTGGATTTGATCTCAGCACTGCAAAAATGGGAGAAGGGTGTGGCAATCCACTCCTGAAGCAATCTCGAAACAGCCAGCCATTGAAGATCCTGTGAATAGCAGAGAAGCACTGACATAGTACTGGGCATGGCACAGTGTCAGGGAGTGTTTAATTCTATTGTACATAGGGTCACTATGAGTCAGACCTGACTTGATGGCACTTAACAACAGCAGTGTATGTGTGTGTATATATATATATGTACACACACACACACACACACACACACATACACACACATATACACACACAAATACATATATATATATGTATATATGTATATGTACACACATAAGTACACAAGTGCATATGTACTCATATATGTGCTAGAGCAAGTTTTTGAAGTCCTTGTAGGTCCCTATGGTTGGGATGTACTCATTGTAGTGTGACACAAGATTGCTTAAGAAGTATATAGCACATTAGGACATAAGAACTTATATAAGGATTAGAAAAAAATGGATTCCAGTTTCACATCTATTACTTTCTAGGTGGTCATTGAGCTTCAGTTTTTTACATCTTTTATGTAAAATTTTCTGTACAGGGCCTGAAAACAGTAGATATCTGATTAAATGTCTAATGAATGAATGAATAAATAAAATAGAAGAAATAATATTTGTCCATTCTACTTTTATTAGTTACAGCAGGATTAATTTTTAAGAAAATACTCTATAATAGTGCTGTCCAAATTTTTAGGAAATTGTTACTAATAGCAATTCTTTCTTGTGTGTGTTTCCTGTTTTCTTTTCCTTTTCTCTTTTTAACAGCTGCTGGACAAGGCCATATAGAGTGTTTACAGTGGTTAATTAAAGTAGGAGCAGACAATAATATTACCAACAAAGCAGGGGAGAGACCCATTGATGTGGCTAAGAGGTACAGATCCCCATCCGCTTCACTTCTTTCTTCTATTTTTATAGTTCTGTATATACTCGCTAGTACTTAAAAATCTCTGAGAATTTGGTGGCATCTTAGAGAACTCCACCAAATGCTAATGGAATCATAATTTTCAAGCTGAATTAACATTTGTTTTTGTATTAACTCTTCTCTCTAAAGCAGTGCTTCTCAACTGGAAGGTAGTATTTGTCCCCTTTCCTGAAGGCAGAGACATTCAGAAATAAGGAGGAAATTGTCACAATGGCTATTTAACATTTAGGGGAGTCAGGCCTAGGAAGGCTAAACATTCTGCGGTGAACAGAATAGTGGTATCCCATGAATTATCCTACCAAATGTGTCGCAACACCCTATTGAAAACTACTGATAAAAAGGGATAATCAACACTGATAATAGAAAAAGAAACCATAGGATTTTGAAAGATACCTAGTTTTAATTAAATATAGCACCTATTATTCAACCCCACCAGTTCATTCAGATCAGGTTCTTAAGGAATACTTGGTCCACATCTGTGTGTTCATTTATTGGTTCTTTTCATTCAACCTTCTTTCTACGTACTATGGGCTAGGTACTGTGGTTAGAAGTCACATTACAAAGATGAGAAAGCACAGTCCCTACCATCAAGGAGCTTAGAATCATCTGGCGAAATAAATATGCAAGCAAATATTCTTATTAATTGTAATCATTCTACTGTATTACATAGTATATATAATATTCAGTAAGAACATAGGAGAAAAGTGCTGAAACCTTCCTATTTGTAAGTTATGTGTGTAGGGAAATGTTAATAAAAAAGGTTATGGTAAAAGTTATGAAGAAAACTTCAGAGACAGAATTTAGATAAAGGTCAGCAAAAAATGTTTTTTGAAGAGGCAGCATTCATGTTGACATTTGAAGGAGGAGGAGTTATAAGATAATTTCTTGTATGCTTGTGGTTCAGAAATACTTGCATGTATAGCATGAGTATTGGTTAACAGTGGCAGGTGAGGCTTGACCTGGTACCTGGGCTCAACCATTCATGACATTGCTATGCAGATTTTGTTTGTGAGCTCATATCCTTAAAATTTTGTCCATGGGATTTCTTTGATGCCTCAAAGTGTGGTTTTATTCCACCATGACCTGGGATCACTATCAACTCAGATCTGTTTTATTTTTTAAAAACAGCTTTATCAAGGCATAATTGACATATAATACAATTCATATGTTTGTACAGTGCGAACTGACAAGTTTGTTATATGTAGATACCCATGAAGCCATCACCATAATTGAGATAGTGAACATATTTCATCACCTCTGAAAGTCTCCTGCCACTTAATGATCTGTCTCCTTCCCTATGTTCTTTCTGCAAGCAAACACTGCTCTGCTATCTGTGACTATAGATTAGTTTTGGTTTTCTAGAATTTTATATAAGTGGAATCATACAGTATGTACATCCAACTGTTGCTTAATGATGGGGATGTGTTCTGAGACATGTGTTGATAGGTGATTTCTCCAAGTGCAAGTATCATAGTGTACTCCAACAAACCTAGATGGTGTAGCTAGTGCACACCTAGGCTATATTGTATAGCCTGCACACCTTGGCTATAAATCTACAAATCTATACAACACACTACTGTATTGAGTACTGTAGGGAATTTTAACACAATGATATTTGTGTATCTAAACACATCTAAGCATAGAAATAGTTTGGGTTGAGGAAGTAAAAATATTAGATGATAGGAATTTTTCAGTTCTATGGCTGGGGTTTAGCTCAGTTGGTAGAGTGCTGCTCTGCACTCTATGAGGACCCAGGTTCAATTCCCAGCTACTGCAGAAACAGGAGGAGGACAGGTTAATCCACTTCGGAAGCAATCCTGAAACAATCAGCCATTGAAAACCCTATGAGGGTTGCTATGAGCTGGACCTGACTCTATGGCACCTAACAACAACAAACAACATTTAATATTATGGGTCTATCATTGCATGTGCAGTACATTGTCGACCAAAGTATCGTTATGTGATTGTTGTTGTTGTAGGTGCCGTTGAGTCCGTACCCGACTCATAGTGACCCTACATACAACAGGTGAAACACTTATCAGTGTTTCTCTGCTGTTTGTAGGGTTTTCAATGGTGGATTGATTTTGGGGAGT
>VMDO01035461.1:0-16061 GCA_007922755.1 Pedetes capensis | reverse complement strand
TCATACAAAAAAAAAAAAAAAAAACCCTCCAGAACTCAGAACTCAGGATGGCAGTGTTTTCACACCATCTGCAGGAGCAGTCTGTCTTAGTCTATAGACATTTTGCCAATTACGTAGAAAATGGCAGATTGCCCCACAATGACCAAAGAGATGGTTCCATGAAATATTCTGTGTCTATTGTATTGTTTGAGAAGCCGTGGAGCCTGTGGGGTCCTCCCTGGGGTTCTCCCTGTCCCACGTAGTTAGGGCGCCAATTCCCCAAATCAGAGATTTCCGGCCCAAAGCCTATAGCATGGAGGGAATATGGTTGCTTTTGTGGATTTTTTTTTTTCATTGCAGGGCTTTCCGCCCACTTGGGAGACCACTTGGGAGGACCAAATCCTCTTGTGGGTGGGATGATATTCAACCCCCCCAGAGAGAGTCTGTAGTAGGTCTGCCATGCACGGCGATTGCACTTGAAACTGTTCTTATTGTGTCTAATTGTCCTGCAAGACTCTGTCAGAAAGGAGCACTCTGTCTGCGTGGCGCTCAGTCTCCTCCTCAGACCTCACCTTTCTCCACAGTGCAGTGGGATGACTTAGGATCCCCTCTGGTATGTCTGGGGTCCAGGCATATGTGTGCCCATATGTCTGTGGAGATTGCGTCTGCATGACTGTCCCACCACAACAGGAGGGAGGGAGCCGTGTTTCAGCTATGGATGCGCACTGCTGGCACTGGTTTCCCAGTTCCCTCCACGATTACTCCCCATACCCTCAGGTATCTACTCTTGTCTCTGATCCCTATTTTCTCGCGTGAGGGACCTACAACAGCCCAGCATCTCAGGCTGCGGGACGTATGTCCCTAAAGATGGTGATTCCGTGTGCCACCTCAAAACTGACTCACCCGAAAACTTGCAGTTTGCGTCCTGCAGGCAGGGTGACAGTGTGATGTCAAGGTTGCATTCCGTGTTGGGTCCGGCTCCCGTGGGTGTGTGGGCGAAGTCCCCTCTGAGTCTCCGGGATTCTATCCTGCCATCTGCGTGAAGGCAAAATGGCGGAATGGCGGTCCTGCTACTGACCTCTGTGTAGCTCCTCCGAAGCCAAATGCTCGATTTCAGTGTCCCTCCAGGTTCATCCTCTGTTTCCCAATCTAAACTATCACTGTTTCTATCTATTCAATGTGAGTTCTAAACCCCTAATCGAGGCTTCCCTTTACTCTGGGACAGAAGGCGCATGTTATCTGTCTGCCGTCTTGCCTGCAGGTTAAGAAGAACAAATATGATCATGTACACCACAAGGAAAGCCCCTAAGGAAAGCTCACTATGGCACTGTTAAGGCTGTGTCTCAACCAGGTGTGTTGGCACACACCTATAATTCAAACAACATGGAAGGTTAAGGCAGGAGGATCACAAGTTCAAGGCCAGAGGCAGCCTGTATAACTGCCAAACCCTATCTCAAAATAAAAAGTGAAAAATGGCTGGAGATGCAGCTTAGTGTAGAACATTTGAAAAAGCATGCGTGAAGCAATGGATTCAACCCCTTAGTGTGGGATACAAAACAAAACATAATAAAACAAAGCAAAACAAAAACTCTGTTGAGAACAAGGGTGTTATTTCTGTTTGGTATATTTCACTTGTTGAATAGGTTTACACTTAAGTTGTTAACAGTTTTTAAAATGTTTTGTAAAGGAAGCCGGATGCGGTGGCGCATGCCTGTAATCCCAGCAGCTCAGGAGGTGGAGGCAGGAGGATCGCAAGTTCAAGACCAGAGGCAGTCTATGTAATTTAGCGAGACCCTGTCTCAAAAAATAAAAAAATGGGCTAGGGGCACAGCTTAGTAGTCCAGCACTTGCAGAGCATGCAAGCACAAGGCTGTGGGTTCAACCCTCAGTACCTCAAAAAAAAAAAAATGTTTTGTAAAGGCACAAGAAAACATCCCCAGGTACAAATAACAACAGGAAACAGAAGAGTGTGGAACAAATTATTTGTCATGATGGTTCTGATTCATGACTGAGCTGTCTACGTAGCATGCTGCAGATAGCAGCGCTCCTGAAAGCTACTCTCTAGGATGCTGTGAAAGTCACTGGCTGGTTGAAGATGATACTAATGATGCATGCACTCATGTAAAACACTTAAACAAGAGGATTGAGATGTCTTATAATTCTAGCAAAGCTGTCAGATCTCAAAATGTTTATTTAATCGGATTGCACAAGATGTCAGCCTAAACACACAAAATTATAAGTACAATTCTTTGAAACATGGACTTATTTCCATTACTAGAAATGAAGAACCTTGTTCTCAGAGCATAATTTCTCTCAGATGATTAACTAAGAGGTAGTATGAAGGCATTTTGATGGGCATGAAAACATTTAAAACCTAAGCAACCAGAATGAAATACATATCTCATTTGTTTTCAATAATATTTGAGATCATTTTTCTTTTGCTCAAGCCTGTATTTACAAAGTTTTACTAAAATATAATAATGAAGAGCTATAAATTCCACTGATCCCAATTTCCTGGTTTGATATTTGATGCTACATTAGAATTTTATGTAAGATATTACCTTTGTGGAAAGACAGGTATATAAGAAATGTATATACTATTTTTGCAAATTCCTATGAGTCTATAATTATTGTAAAATAAAAAATAAAAAAAATCTATGCTTCTATGTTTTTATATTCCTGGATTTTCAATAACATTTTAATTAAGAAACTAATTCTACACCTGTCAGGAAGTCACTTCTTTACAAAACAGTGCCCAAAATGGTGAGTCTTCCTGCCTCCTAAAACACTGCACCATGGGGTTGTTGTTGTTAGGTGCCATCAAGTCAGTGTCCGACTCATAGCAACCCTGTGTACAACAGATGAAACACTATTGTCAGTGCTTCTCTTCCATTCATAGGGTTTTCAATGGCTGATTGTTATTTGGGCGTGGGTTGCTGGGTCCTTCTCCCAAGCCTATAGCCCCTACTGTTCCCAGGCAGTCTCCCATCCAAGTACTAACCAGGCCCGATCCTGCTTAGTTTCTGAGATCTGATGGGATCAGATGCCATAGTAGTATGGCTACAGGCTGCACCATGGTATCCACATATTATTGATTAGCTGTTTGACTACAGTCAAGGCATGCAGAGCAACTCAAACCAAAGCCCAGAGTGATTTATAAACTAGTGAATATGATTGTTTCCAAATACATTTTTTTAAAAAGCCTAGCTATTCACCAGTCCAATGTCTAGAATTTTTATTCTGTTCTTGGCGCTGAGATTAAAAATTTAGACAAAAAAACTCTTCCACTCTTTTCCAGGTGATAACACTGGCCACATGCAAAAGTATGAGGTCGTTAAAGGCTTTCCTAACTGCCCCTTCTCCAGACATATTACTCTGCTTGAACATACATTATTGCAGAAGAGGGAAGAAGCAAAGGAGATCTGATAAGTCGATTCAATGGCAAAGCTTCAGACCATCAGTGGCTGGATAGCAAAGCCTTTCAAAGTGCTGTAGATTCAGTGTGTGGCAGCAATCAGCAATTGCTGAATTCAGTAGTTACTGGGAGAGCCACCATATTTGAACAGCAAAGGTGGGCATGAACTCTAGTGACTCTGGTATTTTTGACACTCGCTGCAAATCAAACCACTGGATCTGACAATGAGAATTAGCTTGTGGGATGTTAGTTCTGCACCATGCTGTCTGCTCTGTGTTTCCTTAAGAGGCTCTCAGAACATTTTCCACATGGCATCCTTCTGCGTGGCTTCTTTTCCTGTTGTATCTATGACTGGTTGATACAGCTCATGCCTTTCAATTTGTGATTGCTCCTTGCTTTATAATAAAGATTGCTACTTTCTGCTTGGTTAGGCCCCTGATCTTGTGTTATTCTCACAGGCTTTGGCATCCCTTGGTTAAAGCCCATATTTCTTGCATTCTTCCTAGTTATTTCTGTTCCAAACTCACAGCTTTGTATGTGCTGAAGTCATCCGTTTGGAGACAGGCTGCTCGTTTATTATCGGGAGAATCCACACTGGAAGGACAGGGTCATTTTGCTGGGATTCTGGAAATTGTTCTCTCCTGCCTGGCAGCCTTAGATCTCAGCAATTATTTCCCTACATAGGTTTGCCTGGTGGGGTTCAAATCTATATCCCTGCAGATATATTCTCAGTTCAACCTCTCCCAGACTTCTGATGCTCCAATAAGGTGAGGAGACATACCAATTCTTGCCAGGTTTTTGGTGGATGATTATAAACATGCTGTCAGTGCCTTATCAGGTGCCTCCTAAGTTTACTCATTTTTTGTCTTTCCTTGGAATTCATTTCATGCACTAGCTGAGGCTGGAAAAATATATCATTTTAGTCAACAAGAAGCTTTCTGGAATACTTGCAATAGCAGTGACTTCTTATACATTAGTATAGCATTAGTGACAACTCTGAAGTAGTGTGACTGGAAGACTCAGGCCTGGGGAGAGAAGACAGGGCCACAGTTTCCCATACCATTGATCTCATGTATAAAGCCTGCCTTCCTGGGGGTGAGGGGCTAAGAAGAGGGAAATCCACACATACAGATCTATCTCCTAGGTAGGATTTGCTTCACCATTTAAGTCCTCACATTCAAAATGCTTACAGGGAAATGAGATGGTACACAGAACTGGCTGGAACAGAACATATTTGAGTACAGTGTGCTTCAACTTCAGAGTCCTCACTGGGGCCATGAAGATGCAGTGGCATTGTGCACATAAAGTAGTGTCTTACCAGATCTAAAGAGTTTGGTTCTTGATTCACCAATGTCTTTTATACTCGAGGTTCACAACTCCATCTAAAAGAACTTATAGTAAATTTATCTACATTTAAAGGAAAGTTTCTAGTCATTGGATTCTTCCAATACTTCAGACAAATGTGAAGGCAGCAACACTACATCTAGAGTGAGCGGAAATGCAGATGCAGTGTGTGAGTGTCTGAACACACCTGTGCATCCAGTTTCCCAGCATTCTAGAAAATACATTTCTCCAAGAAATAAAAGGTAACAATAAAGGAAAGGGATTTGCCTGCAATCACTCCCAGTGATGCTAGTGCTAAAGAACTCATACCATTTTTATGGCATATAAATTAAAATTCCTACTTTTGTCTTCTCTTCTTTAGTTTATACTATAAAATATGTAAGATGATGAATATATAAGCAAAAGTGATTTAATAGTTGCATAATTTGTTGTTGTTATTAGGTGCCATTGAGTCAGTGTCTGATTCATTCCCACCCTACATACAACAGGCAAAACACTATTGTCAGTGCTTCTGTGCTATTCATAGGGTTTTCAATGGCAGCTTCATTTTTGGGAATGGGTTGCCGGGTCCTTCTCCCAAGCATACAATATCTGGTGTTCCCAGGTGATCTCCCATCCAAGTACCCACCATGCCTGACCCTGCTTAGCTTCCAAGATCTGATGAGATCAGAGGCCACAGTGCTATGGCTGCAGGCAGTTGCATAACAGATATAGCATATGACTTATTACTCTGTAGCTCACTGACATTTATAAATAAAAATAAAGAACTCAAATTTAAATAGAATATTTAGAATTCTTTAAGATAGAAGGGATAGGTAATTCCACAGAAGTAAAACACTAGGTAGAATGGATGATGAATTCTATAGGGAAGTGTCAATGGGAACTTTGGGACCACCAGGAAAAGTGCTTCAGTCCCATTACATCCCCACAGGTGCTCTGGCACTTTCTTTCCTCTCTCTCTGTCCTGCTCCCACATACCGAATACAGTTTGATCAATACCAGGAAACCTTTACAAAAGCTACATAGCCTTTTTCTTTTTAAGTAAACATCTATAAATGATGATTCTCTACTTCCTCAAGGAGTGTAGCTGAACAAGTAAAGGTCAGCTGTGCCAGAGCCTTTGCCCACTTTCCTTGAGAGAACCTCCTAGTGACTTCAGAGCAGCAGTGTTTGCAGCCTCTGATAGTGACTCATGAATCAGTCCATTTCCTCCTTTCCTAGCCTCCATTACAGTTAAGGATGGCCACAAGATCCAGTCCTATCCAATGACCTGTATTCTAGGGCAGCAGTGAGTTGGAGGCAAGGTGGGATTCTTTGAGGGAAGTTTCTGTTTATGTCCTCTATTATAATAAGACAGGACGAATTTCCTGATGTAAACTTCTTATTTTTCCTTCCCCTTCTTTCTGCTTGAATACAAATATAAAGCCAAGGTTACAACAGCCATCTTGTACTCAGCATGTGAAAACACTAAGCAATGACCAGATTAATTACAAAGATGCCAGTTCTAATAGCATAAGCTCCCAGAATGGTGCAATCAGCTGCATCTCTTGAGAAATTTTGCACATAAAAACAACCTTCATTATTTAATGTTAGAAGCCAAATGGTTTCTAAATGATATAGTATGCCTTTTACTGAAGGAATTAAATTTTTGAGAAACCAATCAACATGACTCAATAATTTACACCATGATAAATAGAGAAAAGATTGAGGTGGTCCAAAATTTTGCTTTACTTGGTTCTAGAGTCAACACCCATGGAAGCAGCAGTCAAAAAATCAAAAGATGCAATGCATCAGGAAAAGCTGTTACAACAGACCTCTTTAAAGTGCTGAAAAGTAAAGATATCACATTGAAGAAGAAGGTATATTTGACTCTTGCCATGGTATTTTCAGTTGCATCATATGATTGTGAAAGCTGGACAATGTATGAGGGAGACAAGAGAAGAATTGATGCTTTTGAATTATGGTGCTAGAGACCAATATTTAATATACCATGGACTGCCAAAAGAACCAAAAGATCTATCCTAGAAGAAGTACAACCAGAATGCTCCTTGGAAACCAAGATGGCTAGCCTGTGTCTTATGTATTTTGGACATGTAATCAGGAGGAACCAATCCCTGGAGAAGGGCATCATGTTTGGGAGAGTGATGGGTCAATGGAAAAAAAAAAGGAAGACCCTTAACTAGATGGATTGATGGAGTGACTGCAACAATGGGCTTAAACATAAAAAGCTCATTGTTTGGCACAATATTGAGCAGTGTTTTATTCTGCTGTACCTAGGGTGACTATGAGTTGGAACCAACTTGATGTCACCAACAAGAACAACATGGAAGCTAAGGCTGATAAGAATAAAATTGATCAGAAAATGATCAATTCAAGACCCTCTCACAAATGTTGGAATTTTAAAAACAAATGAAAGGTTGAATTACCTGCCTAGAGTTTTCTACTTCATAAATAACTTGCATCTTTACTGCAATTATTGCTCCAAGTGGACACTTCAATATTCCATTATTTTGAAATTAGTCCATGAAGACCCCACAGTTTTCTAGTATTTGAGAGGATAATGTGTAGAGTGTCCAGCTTGATATTCCAAGGATTCATGACCTCCTGTATGTTAATTAATTAGAGAGAAGAGAAGGGATTGTTACTGGAAAATGTATTCTGCTTTTTTCTGTAGCTCTCCCACCATATAGGAAAAGAGCTGAGACTCATCATTTTCATGTTTCCCACCATGATTTCATTGTCCTTTTATAATTATTTGCAAATAATACCAGCACTTAGGAACTTATGTGGCAAATGGAGAAGCACTCATTGCCTGCCCCTTTGCCTTTGACTCTTTGCCCAGAAAGCAAAAGAAGATAGAGTGAGTGTCAAGGACAAGAAGATTGTGAGAGCAAAAGACAAGCTATACTTCCCATGAGACTGAGAAAAGCAAGTACCTCTGTAAAACATGAAATAAGAGGAAATAATGAAGGAAGACAGAAGGTGAGAAATTAGAATGTCTTCTGCATTTGGAGGAGGGAAAGTTTAGAAAGTTCATGAGGAAATAGAATTGAAAAGAGAAAAAAGAGATATTAAGAAAGATTGTTCTGAACTTTTCTAGAGAATATTTTAGCTTTGAGGCAGTGGGGAAATCCTAGTTACTTCTAGATTATGTTTTCTTCAATGTAACACTGTCTGAAATTGGATTATACGATCTCATTACTTGTCATCCACGCTTAAAATTCTAATATGTCAATAGACACACAAGATGGTAATTAATGGACCAGCCCAGTAGTTAAGTATACATATAAGGAACAATTTCCAAACAATTCGAAAGGAAATGCACAAGCTAAACATTAATAGAAACATCAACAAATACCGGAATCCTGGAATGTCACAGTTGAAGGGATGGTATAGGTTAACATGTGCATTGTACCGATAAAGAAGCTGAGGCCAAAACAGGTTAATAGACTTGTTCAAGGTTATTCCCAAGGTTTGCCCGGAGTTCCCTTGCATGGTCCTGTGGATCTGTTGCCTGCAATATCCACAGATTGGTCGGCAGTTGAAATCTCAGGCTTGCTTTTTATACACTTCAAACTAATGGGAGCTACATGAAATTATGAGTGACATTCACTTCAAGGAGAACAGAAGAAGTAAATTACAGGGAAAACACAGTTGAACCTGGGTTACAACTCCTGCCAACAGCAAAGGGGCCTTGGGCTCATCTGCTGTGACACCAGGAAATGAAACTAAAATGAAAGGCAAAAGTGTTGTCCAGGTACTGTCATCTAAGCTGATACTCCAGGGCACATAAATACTGAGTCCACATACTGCATCTGCAAACAGTGTTGCAGAGGTTCAGAGCAGGCGTGGGTCTAGCCCTCACTGACTTCCAGCTTTGCACCCTTTATAAATCTCTAGATACACAAAATGTTGGAATAGACTAAGGGGAAAGTTTGGTACTTGCCCAATGAAAAGATGTGGAGCACGCGCCTCCTGGTCTGGCCTGGAGGTTCGGTCACAGATACTAAACACAATTCACTCGGGACCCTCAGGTGAGGGGCCCTCAGGACCCCGGTGGAGACGGGAGAAAGGAAAAGCTTCAGGCGCTTTTGCCTTCCAGGGGCAAACACCTGTGTTGGTCGTCTCAGTGGTCAGGAGGAGACAGCTGTTGCTTCGTGGTTGGTCAGACGGAGAGCAGGTTCTTTTCCTTGTTGATGATTGCAATGGGAGAGCATTTTTTCCGCACCAAAGGTCCGGGGGAGAGCAGATGAAAAGGGGTTCCTAGGTAACTGCAATCAGGATGTAGAGCACCAAGCTTCATGCGCTTTAACCCTCAAATAAAGGGCAAGATTCACAAGCACTAACACCATGTTATGCATATTATACCAAGCAAGATGAATAAGGCAAATTCCTCTCACTCAAAATGGTAATGTTATAACGATATGGACCTCAGAAGAAGATCTCTCTAGCACTGACCCATGATGGAAACAGAGGCCTCATTTTCATGGAGTAAGGAATTCTTCCATCTTTCATAACATGCAAGGGATTCCAATTACAGCTTAGGAGCATTCTCTCATCAGGCTTTGCAACTTGTGGATTATGAGAACTTGCATAGAGATTTCTGCAGACCTCTAGATTTTATTATTTTCCAATTTACTAATCATTTCCCATGTGCCAGGCACTGTGTTCGATTTTAGAAAATTTCAGTGTTGTCCAGATGATATCCTGTGTAGACAGCTTCATTTAGATTACAAATTCGAAGTTCTCCTTTCTGCACTATGGTAAGCCAGAAAACCCAAAAGTCTTCCAAGAAGAAAATACCTGGAAATACAGGTAAACACCCATTAAAATGCTTAGTTGAGATCATGAGAATAAAAAAGAAAGAACTGGAAACCAGAACATTAAGCCAATGAGTAACACTGGGATTATCATGCATTATTTTTCTGTCAAGATTTGACAAAGACAATTAGCCTACATCCATATTCATGTCTTCCATATTTTCTAGCCTCCCTTGAAGATAAATTGACCATGTAACTGAGTGCTGGCCAATGAATTGTGGGTAGAGGTGATAACCTGTAAAGATATACTGTGCATTCTTCTACAAGCTCTCTCCCCCATCCAGATGATGAGGGGCAAAGGAAAATGGGGGAAGTTATATCATAGATGTTATCTAATCTACCAAATCCAAGATAGGTTCTCAAACTTTACTGGATTATACATGAAAATGAAATTTAACATTTTAAGATTCTGGGGTCATTTGGTACAGCAGCTGACATTAACTGCTAATGCAAAATCTAACCTAAATTTGCAATTTAATTATTCCACAAAAATGGAGATGACACTCTGAGTCTTTGGGAGAAAGTGATATAAAGCTATGACCCACAAGTAATGTTCCTATAATCCCAAAGTGATGTTGAGCCAGGCGTGGTACATGGTGGTGCATGCCTATAATTCTAGCAACTTGGGAGGCAGAGGTAGGAGGACTGTGAGTTCAAAGCCAGAGGCAGCCTGTGTAATTTAGGGAGGCCTTGTCTCAAGATACAAAATAAAAAATTGGCTAGGGGTGTGGCTCAGTGGTAGAACATTTGCAAATTATGTACAAGACCCTAGGCTCAGCCCTCCAGTACCACAAGAACAACAACAACAAAAAAAAGGGGGTAGAAACTAGAAAGTTTACCATGAGGAGATAATAAAGAAAGGTGTTTTTCTCCACCTAGGATCTGGCTGAAGGAACAACAAGAACAATAACACAACAACGTTGAAGTCTTTCTAAAGAATTTGACATCCTGGTCTTAAAAGTCCCATAGGTTTAGTGTTCAAATGTACCCTAACCATGTGGTACAGGAATATCCAAGTTGCATTAACATAAAATGAAAACTGAGAGAAATAGGCAGAGGAAAACATAAACACTTTCTAGAAAGACAAAACTTCAATTGGGAGGTACAGAGAATTTCAACAGAGAATTTCCTTAAGAAATAAAGTCCTGGAGCTGGGTGCAGTGGGGCACACCTGTAATCCTAGCAGCTTTGGAGGCAGAGGCAAGAGGATTGCAAGTTTGAGACTAGAGGCAGTCTGCATAATTTAGCAAGACCCTGTCTCAAACAGTAAAAAAATGAGCTTGGTGTGGAGCCCAGTGGTACAGCACTTGCAAAGCATGAAAACGTGAGGCCCTGTATTCAACCTCCAGTACCACAAAAAATAAAACAAAGTCCTATGTTTCCAGCTCCTGTGAGGGCATCCAGGACAGAGCCCTCAGCTCTTTGAAGGTTACTTCAGACAAAGTGTCCTCTTTGAAGGTTACTTCAGACAAGGAAAGCCATTTTACTCATGTTCAGGCCACCATCTAGAGGCACTGTGCTTCCAAGAACTGACCAGGCAGATGATAAATGCCTGACCTCCAGGCCAAGTCCTGGGTCACTCAGAAAGGCTATCCCATCTCCTGAGCTCCCACAGTACCAGGTGAAGCCTTGGTTGGGTCTGCTACCCATTTCACTTCTCCTCTGTATAAAACCCTGATTTATCCCAATCACTACTGAAAAAACATTCTGCTTACTTGATTACATCTTTGAATCTGTTTTTAAAGGAATCTAATCAGAGATGCTTGCAGCAGTAACACTGTGGCAATCAATCCCGTCAGATCTCAGAGGTTAAGCAGAGTCAGTCCTGGTTAGTACTTGGATGGGAGACCCGCCTGGGAACACCAGGTGCTGTAGGCTTGGGAGAAGGACCTGGTAACCCACTCCCATAAAACAATCAGCCATTGAAAACTCTATGAATAGCAGAGAAGCAGTGATAGTACTGTTTGGCCTATTGTATGTAGGGTCGCTATGAGTTGGACACTGGCTCAACAGCACCTAACAACAACAATCTGAGATAGCATGATGAATGAAGTGTAAGATACAGCTGGGCACAGTGGCACACACCTATAATCCCAACAACTTGGGAGACAAAGGATGGAGGACTGTGAGTTTGAGGCCAGAGCCAGCCTGTGTAATTTGGAGAGACCCTGACTCAAAATAAAAAATGGTAGAGTACTTGCAAAAGTATGTGTGAGGCCCTAGGTTCAATTTCCAACTACTGCCAAAAATAAAAATAAAAGAACTGTAAGATATAAAGCAATAACTTCTAGATGTGAAAATTCAATTTTTTTAATTTATCAAAAATATCGATTAAAGCAAAAATAGTATATTATGATTATATCCAAAACAACTTTGGCAAAAGTAGGAAATGATTTACTTACAAAGTTCTTCATTGTAACTGGACAATACAGTATATGGATTGCTATGAGGTCTAGGGTTTTTATCTTAAGACCTACAATAGAGGTCAATTCAGTTGACTTAATCCATGCCTCCTTGTTTGCTTGTGCCAATCCAAGTCTTATTTGTCATCTCCAAATTTTATCTCTGTAATATTTGGGGAAGAAAGAGAGAGCCTCTTTCTCCAAGGTTTAGCAGTTAATATCTGTCACTATTGAATGTCTACAATATGCCAACCAATAACTTTATATGAAACATCGCATTTAATAGTCACGTATAGCCTGTGAGATGACACATGGCGTTATCTTCATTTAGGAAACCAAAGTGAAGGGTTGTAAAATAACTTACTCAGTATTTCACATGTGGTCAGTAAACATAGGTTCTCTGTTTCTAGGTCTGTGCTGTTTCAAAACACGCTGTATTGCCCCTCAGAGCATCACTAACCTGATCCACCCTCTGTGTATACCTCTTCCTCTGCCTCTGCTGATGACCTCTGGCTTTCTAGAAGTGGGGAAATATGAAAGAAGAAAGCAGTTAGATCTCTGGGCACACTATGTTATCCAGAAAGAATGAGAAAAAAGTTGTTGTTAGGTGCCATCAATTTGGGTCCAACTCATAGGGACCCTATGTACAACAGAACGAAATACTACCCAGTTCTGTGCCAGGCACATGATCTTTTTTATGTTCAAGTCCACTGTTGCAGACACTGTGTCAATCAATCTAGTTGAGGGTCTTCCTTGTTTTCACTGAACTGCCACTCTCCCAAACATAATGTCCTTTCCCAGGGATTGGACCCTCCTTACTACATATCCAAAATATGTAAGATGCAGTCTAGTCATCCTAGCTTGCAAGGAGCACTCTGGTTGCACTTCTTCTGAGACAGATCTGGTGGTTCTTTTTGCAGTCCATGGCATATTCAGTATTTGTCTCTAGCACCATAATTCAAAAGCACCAGTTCTTTTCCTATATCCCTATTCAATATCCAGCTTTTGCAACCATATGATGCAACTGGAAAACCATGGCATGAGTCAGGTTCACCTTCATCTTCAATGTGAGTCTTTACTTTTCAGCACTTTAAGGAGGTGTTTTGCAATAGCTTTTCCCAGTGCAATGCATCTTTTGATTTCTTGACGGCTGCTTCCATGGGTTTTGATAGTAGAACCAAATAAAGAAGAATCTAGGACAGCCTCAATCTCTTCTCCATTTATCATGAAGCTGCATACTGACCCAGTTGTAAGGATTTTTGTTTAGCTGATCTTGAGGTACAATCCATACTAAAGGCAGTGTTCTTTGATCTTTACCAGTAAATGTTTCAAATTCTCTTCGCTTTTGCCAAGCAGAGTTGTGTCACCTGAATAACTCAAGGTGTTAATGAGTCTTCCTCCAATCATGATGCCACCTTCTTCCTCATAAAGTCCAGTTTCTCATATTATTTTCTCAGCATACAGATTGAAGAGGTACAGTGAAAGGATACAGCCCTGATGCACAACTTTCTCGATTTTAAACCAGGCACTGCTTCCTTGTTCTGTTCAAATGACTGCCTCCTGCTCCATGTACAGATTCCTCATGAGTACAATTAAGTGCTCTGGTATTTCCCTTCTTCACAATGTTATACATAATTTATTGTAATCCACATGGTCAAATGCCTTTGCACAGTCAATAAAACATAGACAGAACTCTTTCTGTTATTCTCTGCTTCTGGCTAATTATCTATCTGACATCAGCAATGATGAGTGCCTTGTACAAAATCAAGCACTGTCTGGCTGGGATTCAAATCCAAGTCTCTTACTTTGCACCCAGTTTTTTCCTGTAACACTGCCCTGCTTTCTTAATGGCTGAGGTGATGTTGGTTTCTGAGTTTGCTTAGTTTTGCTGATGGTTTGATTATGTTTCACACTGGCTAGATAACCTCTCACGTTCAACTCTTTTTAATGGGTTTCCTGTTGTTGGCAACCTGTTCATTTCCTACCCTCCTTTCCTATCTCAAAAATATTTTCATTTTTTTTGAAACAAACTCGATGTAATCAAAATTTATTTAATAAGCAGTAAATGAAAACTATGAGAAACTAATATATCCCTAATAGGTAATCAATGTATCCATCTGTCTAGCCTGGGAGATGGGTGCTTTCTTCCCATCTCACAGGTTGAAACCCAGAGTCTTTCAGAAACCACCCAGGATAAATCCTTTTGAAACTATAGATTCTAGAATTCAACATCATTTTGCTTGATTCCTAAGCCCATGTCTATCTCATTCTACTACAAGGAGATTAAGATTGAAGTTTTGATTAGCAGACATGATATTTTATTGTTATGATACTCGTATTTTAAAAGTATACACATTCTTTGCTTTTTTGACTATTTTTGGAATTTAGTTCCAGATTCTACTATTTTTAAATGCAATAAAAATATTCACCAAATTATATTAGTCTTCTTATGTGTGGGAGTGTTACAATATTATAATGTAATAATACATTTATTTGGCAACTTCATTTATCTGAAATATTTTTAGAACAAATAAATTAGTATAAATAGCACCAAGTGGATGGTACAAAAGCTCTTCACATAACACAATTTGCCAGTTCATTATTCAGAACTCATTGACAATTTGTGAACACTTTTAGTAAGGACTATGACTTTAACTTCCCAACCCATAGCAATATTAAAACCTCAAATTTGGAAAGAGGAGAAAAGGCTAATAAAGGTGAGTGAGAGTCACATAATGCTATAAATAATTGCCAAATGAGAAGATGAAAAAGAAATTACCAAGATAAGGATAATTATTTTACAAAGAGTTGCATATTGGTTCCATATTACAAAGGGGCATGAAGTAATTTATTCCTTTATTAAAAATTTTTTGCTAAACCCTATATCTAAATGCATCATTATAATAACAGATATTCTTCTTTCCAGTATATTATGCATTGTAGCTGCTATTTAGAAGGCACATTCCACAGAAATCAGCATTCACAAAAACTTCCATTTAAAAAGAAAAAGTTATTTCATTTAAATAGTGATACCCAAAAAGCAGTGAGTCCCTGTTATGTTTAAAAATGACTTCTGTGGAACACCTCAGAAATGAAGTAAATGTGCTATTGCTGTTTGTTTAATTTTTATCTACCATGGACACGTAGATCACCCATTCCTTGCTCCTTTGGACTAATCTCTCTGTTATAGGAGAAAATGAGATGGAGAATTTGTGATTAAAGAGAAACACTTTGGTCCTCTGAAATGGATGGAGGTGACTTAATTTTCTAACACCAACCTTGGAGTATCAATTAGAAATAAGGAAAGGTCAAGATGAGGAAGCAAAAATGATTAAAAAAAAATAAGGGAAAATCAACCTGTGTGCCAGAGACTCATCACAGACACTGACAAGGAAAATAGGCAGAGTTGAGGAGAAGGATAGGCATAACATTAATATTAAAGATGAAGGAAATACTGGAGGGCAGAGTATGGGGGAGGAAACGAATCCTAAGAAGTACAACATAATTTAGGAAAGCTGAGACTCTTTTTTGAATATCTGTAGGTATTATAAATGTTTTAATAAATCAAAAGAAGGAAAGAAGAAGGAAGGAGAGAGAGAGAGAAATGGGGAGGGGGAGGGAAAGAGGAAGGAAGGAAGGAAGGAAAAGAAAAGGTAACTACTATTTTCCCGCTTGAGAGCACTTTTTGTACACCTTCCTCCAAACAATTCCTCCGAATAATTCCAAAGAATTCCCTGTTCTCTTCTGCCTTTCTCCAGGCTCCAATCTTCTATTCAGTTGCAATATCTACATTTCAGGTGTTAGTGAAATGGCTTTCCAGCCAGAAATGTCATCAGAAATAGGGGCATCTGCCCCAGTGCTCGGGCCCTGTGCAGCACTCCTGCTTTATTCCATGGTGCTTACTTTGCTGAAGAGTAACTTGCCTGCAAGTAGGACAACAGCCAGCAGCATAGGCATATGCAGCCCCCATGGAGACAAGCTAAGTTAAAGCATCTAAGTCCTGAAGGGACTTGACATGCTTTAAGAATACAGAGGTTGTGGTATTAGTATGGGAGAGAGAGAGAGAGAGAGAGAGAGAGAAGGAGAGAGAGGGAGAGGGAG
>VMDO01035460.1:0-16062 GCA_007922755.1 Pedetes capensis | reverse complement strand
ATCTGAAGAACAAAGAAAAAAATAGAGAGCCTCAGGGCCTATGGGACAATATCTCATTGTCTAATGTACATGCAATAGAATCTCTAAAACTGAAGAAAGTAAATTTTATACATATATATCAAATATAATAGCTGAAATTTTCCAATTTGATTAACAACATAGACATATCCAAAATACAAGTAAAATTAATACAAAGGGAAAAACTAAGAAAGGCACATAATAATCAAATATTAAAAGCTAAATAAAGAGAAAGTCTGGAAAATAGAGGAAAAAGAAATATTAAGCAATGAAACAAATAAGAAGTAATTTCTCACCAGAATCATTGGCATTCAGGAGACAATGGAATGATGTCTTTGAAGTGCTGAAAGGAAAAAAACTTGTCAATCCAGTATTTGAAAATTTGGGAAAATATCTTTTAAAAAATTTTATAATGAAGACCTGAATGATAAAAAATACTTGAGATATTCTTCTGGCTAAAGAGAAATGATACCATATGGAATTCTAATCTATTGTAAGGAATAGGCAAACATAAAAGTCACGATTTAAAAGAAACATAACATTATAAATTGAGGTTGATGGCTTTATAAAAGAAATATATAAATAATAGTATCTCAAATGATGGAGTTATACTCTTCTAAGATTATTACATTTGTCACATGAAGAGTAGCCAATGGGATTTCAAAGTGTCAGATGTAAGAATGAAGGGATAAAATATTGCACTCTAGTGTTTGATAAATGTGCATATTGTTTATGCTAGGATCACCACTTAAAAATAATAACAAAATATATAGTTAAGGTTAAGAACTCTGAACCAGGCATGGTGATGTGCACCTATAATCCCAGCCTTAAGAGACTGAGGCAGGAAGATCACAAGTTTAAGGCCAGCCTGGGCTACATAGCAAGATCCTTTCTCAAAAATGTTAGGTGCCAGCTGGGCACAGTGGCACATGCCTGTAATCCCAGTGGCTTAGGATGCGGAGGCAGGATGATCGCAAGTTCGAGACCAGAGGCAGTCTGCGTAACTTAGTGAGAACCTGTCCGAAAAAGTTAAAACAAAAATGGGGTGAGGGTGCAGCTCAGTGGTCCAGCACTTGCAGAGCATGCAAGTGCGAGGCCCTGGGTTCAACCCCCAGTACCACACACACACACACACACACACACACACACACACACGTTAGGTGCCGTAGAATTGGGTCTAACTCACAACACCCTTATGTTCAACAGAATGAACAGTTCTTGATTCTACAATTTTTCTTTATGTTTAAGCCCATTGTTTCAGACACTGTATTAAACTGCGTTGTTGAGAGACTTCCTTTTTTTCCTTGACCTGCCTCTCTTGCAAACATGATGTCCTTCTCCAGGGGTTGGTCCCTCCTGACAACATGTCCAAAATAGGTAAATGCAGTGTAGCCCTCTTTGCTTCCAAGGAGCACTCTGGTTGCACTTCTTCTAGGACAGACCTATTAGTTCTTTTGGTAGTCCATCGTATATTCAATATTCATCTCTATCACCATAATTCAAAAGCATCTATTCTTCTGTCTCCCTCATTCAATGTCCAGCTTTCACAACCATATAATGTGACTGAAAATACCATGGCATGAGTCAAGCGCACCTTCATTTTCAATGTGACATCTTTACTTTTCAACACTTTAAAGAGATCTTCTGCAATACCTCTTCCTCATTCAATGCATCTTTTGATTTCTTGTCTGCTGCTTCTGTGGATGTTGATGGTAGAATCAAGTATAGCAAAATCTCAAACAACCTCAATATTTTCTCCATTTATCAAGAAGTTGCATACTGACCCAATTATAAGAATTGTTTTGTTGATGTTGAGTGCAATCTGTACTGAAGGCTGTGTTCTTTGATCTTTATCAGTAAAAGTCTCAAATCCTCTTCACTTTCAACAAGCAGAATATGTCACCTGCATAACTCAAGTTGTTAATAAGTCTTTCTCCAATCATGATGCCATGTTCTGCATAAAGTCCACAGTCTCTCAGATTATTTGCTCAGTATAGAGATTGAAGAGGTATGGTGAAAGGATACAGCCACGATACACACCTTTCTTGACTTTGAACCAGCAGTGTTTTCTTGTTCTCTTTGAACAACTGCCTCCATGTCCATGTACAGATTCCTCACATTACAATTAAGTACTCCAGTATTCCCATTCTTCACAATGTTATCTATAATTTATCGAAAGCCACACAGTGAAATGCCTGGGCATCATCCATAAAACATAGACATCTTTCTGGTATTCTCTGCTTTTGTCTAATATCCATCTAACATCAGCAATGATATCCCTGGTTCTATGCCCTCTTCTGAATATGGTTTGATATTTTGGCAATTCCCTGTCTATATACTGCCACAGTCACTTTTGAATAATCTTCAGCAAAATTTTACTTGTGTGTGATATTAATAACATCATTCTATAATTTCTACATTAAGTTGGATCAACTTTCTTGGGAATAGGCACAAATATGCATCTCTTCTAGTGTATTGGTGAGGTAGCTGTTTTCCAAATCTCTTGGCATAAAAATTGAGCACTTCCAGTGCTGCATCTGTTGAAACATTTCTATTGGTATTCCACCAATTCCTGGATCCTTGTGTTTTGCCAATTCCTTCAAGGCAACTTCCTCTTCTTCTTTCTGTACCATTGGCTTCTGATCATATGCAAACTCTTGAAATGGTTGATCATCCGCCAATTCTTTTTGGTATAATGACTCCATGTATTCTTTCCATCTTCATTTTGATATTTCCTGTTTAACATTTTCCCTGTAGAACCCTTCACTATTGCCACTCTAGGTTTCAATTCTCTAAGCTTGAGAAAAACAGAGCATGTTCATCGCTTTTCATTTTCTACCTCCAGCTCTTTGCACATGTCATTATAATATTTTATTTTTTCTTCTCAAGCTGTCCTTTGAAATATTTTGTTTAGTTCCTTAACTTCATCAAATTTTCATTTTACTTTATCTGTTTGACATTCAAGGACAAGTTTCAGAGGCTCTTTTGAAATATAATTGGTTCTTTTCTTTTTTTCCTTTCTTAATGACCTTTTTCTTTCTTCTGATATTTTTGATGTCATGCCACAACTCATCTGATCTTTGATCTTTCATGTCTAATACATTGAACCTGTTCTTGAGGTGGTCTCTGAACTCAGGTGGGATATACTCAGGATCATACCTTGGCTTTTATACACTTGCTAATTTTCTTCAATTTTAGTTCCAGTTTGTTTATGAGCAGTTGATGGTATGATCCACAATCAGCATCTGGTCTTGTTGTGACATTTGATATTCTTGTATGTTCCATCTGGTGAATTCCACGTGTGTAGTTGCCATTTAGGTTGATGAAAAAAAAATGTATTTGCAATGAAAAGGTCATTGATCTGACAAAATTCTATCATGCAATCTCCAACTTTGTTTCTGTTTGTAACTCTTCCCCAGTTGTCTTTGAGTGACTTCCAACTGGGAAGGGGGATCATTTCCTGGCACTATGTCTGACAGTGGTTCCCTGCTATTCATAAAGTTTTCAGTGGCTAATTGTTTCAGTAGCCTACAGTCATAGCACTATGGCATCTGATCCCATCAGATCTCAGAAGCTAAGTAGGTTTGGGCCTGGTTAGTACTTGGATGGGAGACCACCTGAGAGCACCAGACATTGCAGGCCTGGGAAAAGGACCTGGCAATGCTATGAATGACAGAGAATCACTGACAATAGTGCTTCGCCTGTTGTAAGTAGGGTCACTATGGGTCAGATACAGACTCAACTCTACGGCACCTACCAACAACAGCAACAATTGTTTCAGTGTTGGGCTGCTAGGTCCTATTCTCTAGTCTGTCTTAGTCTGAAAACTCAGCTGAAACCTGTCCACCATGGGTAGCCCTGCTGATATCTATAATACTGGTAGCATGGCTTTCAGCATCACAGCAACACTCAAGATCCCATACTAGGCAAAATGACAGACATGTAGGGGGTCTCAACAATAACAGCAACAAAATGCCCAGGCTAGGATGAATGTAGCTCAGTGATAGAGTACTTGCTCTGGATTCAATCCCCAGTACTGCAAAAGAAAAATATGTAAATAAAGGCAATAAAAGGAATATTAAAAATATATTAATCTAAATAAAGACAGGAGAGGAGATAAAAAGAAATAAAATTTTGAAGGGACAAATAGATTAACCAGCAGCTGTATTTATAATAGTCTCAAACTGGAAACAACCAATGTCCATCAGTAGGTGAGTGAATTGTAGTATATTTATACAATGGAAACTCCTCTGCAACAAAAATGAAACCTATTAACATACACAACAACATACAGGAGTTTCAAAATCAACTCAGCAAAATGACAGCAGAGAAAAGAAAATGCCTATTATATAGTTCCATTTATATGATCTTCTAGAAAAGATAAAACTTATGTATAGTGCCAGAAATAAAATCAGTAGCTTCCTGGGGCCACGATAGCATGTGTGTGTGATTGGCTTGGTAGCTGACTGTAAATAGGCATGAGAGAACTTTCTAGGGTGATGGAAAGGTTCTATGTTTTGTTTGGGGTGATAGTTTCACAAGCATATACATTTTTCAAAATCATAAAATGCAGTATTTAAAGTGAAACATTTAATAATCCTATCTATGGAATCCACTCTCTTCTCCTAGTTATTTTAGTTAGATCTGTGGAGTTGGGTCTGACTCATAGTGACCCTATGTGCAACAGAATGAAATAGTCCCCAACACGATGCCATGATTGGCACTATGTCAATACTTCTCTGTTATTCATAGAGTTTTTGATGGCTGATTGTTTTAGGAGTGGGATACTAGGTCTTTTTGGGTTTTTGCAGTGCTAGGGATTGAACCCAAGGCCTCAGAACGTGCAGAACAACACTCCACTAACTAAGCTAAACCCTAGCCATATCTTCTCCTTGGTAAGCAGTAAATCCATGCCTCTTGAAACCTGTCCAGGTTCTAGACTGCCATATTGACCCCATGCAACTACTTTCTGTTAGCTACCATATGTTTTGTTTTGTTTTGTTTTTAGTAGACATTGATTATTATCATATTCCACCAAGAAGGAAACTTTTAGAAATCAACAATGAGAGTAACAAAATAGTTAATAAATCTTTCCTGTATTTTTGAATTTTTTCCAGATAAAATTTTTTGTGTTAGAACCATTTGGCTTATTTCCCAACAAGGGAAATACTGGAATGGTTTGTTAAAGTCAAATTTCCTTCCCAGGAATGTAACTTTTTTTCTGTAAATAATGTCGACAATGGGGGAAATTCATAAGTATTTAGAAATATGACTTCAAAAATTTGTTTTGATAGCTTGTTATCTTTTATTTCAATTATTTTGGCCACTCTTAAGCAAACATTTGAAGATTTCTAGGAAATGCAACATGCTACAACTATTTAAAAGTTGATTTTATTACATCATTTTTCTCCTAATCATCTTAAGTTGATGATTTCATATTTGATTTGGAAAAATATCCAATTCATTCAAGTTTAGATAATAATGTCTGGGCATTTAATATTAATCTGTTTTCTTATATTTACTTACTCCATAGACTTTAATGCTTTTTAAAAATTCACATAGACACATTCACACATATACCCTCAGAAAATATTTAAATCTTAACGTATCATGACAATTTTTGTTGTTTGGAAAACTATTTTTCCTTAAAAGCCACATTTTGAGTTATGTTTGGAAAATAATGAAATATGAAAAATAAAACCTATCTTGCATTATTTCTTAAGAAGCTAGATGAGGAAAAGAACTTGTTGAAAAACAACTAGAATGAGATGCTGAGAAGAAAATAGGTGAATAATTTTAAAAATTCATTTAAGTATGAGAGAAATATTTGAGAAATGATAAGCTAGTAAGTATATACAATAGAAAGGAGGCATTTGACAGAACAGATGCTCAAAGCCCATCATATTTAAGTTTTTCATATATCCTGAAAAAGACTGTTGTGAGAACTGCCATCACACTGAAGGAAGGAATCAGATTTAGAAGAGACATAAGGAAGAATTACATTTTGGCTTTCATGGAATAAATTCTGAGCACAAAATTCTGAGCACAAAATTTGTTGTTTCCTTCAAAATCTAATGCCATTTTCATCTCTTCCAATTGTGTTTCTTGGTGAGCTTTTTATTTCCTAAAGTCCATCAGCGCTATTCTGTCTCCAAAACTCAAATAACATGAGGTGTGATATTTTGTACTGTGTTTGTGATGAGCTTTACAACTGTTGGTGGGCAAGAGTTGCACTTTTCCACATTTGTATCCATAGAGCCTAGGACAGTGTTGATCTATACTGAGTCCTGCAAAACAAGGAGAAGTTATCAATAGAGTCCTATAAGCCCCTATCTAACTTTGTAGCATTTAATATTTACCACACTGTATGATAATTGTCAGTACACTTGGTAGAATTCTCCCCTAGACTGTAAGATTTTTGAGGCCTGTGTTATAGTTTGGAACTTAAATGTCACCTAAGGGTACATGCTAAGTATTTGGTGACCAGCCAATGG
The DNA here is from genome assembly GCA_007922755.1 of Pedetes capensis. Classification (NCBI taxonomy): domain Eukaryota; kingdom Metazoa; phylum Chordata; class Mammalia; order Rodentia; family Pedetidae; genus Pedetes; species Pedetes capensis. The sequence goes on along the minus strand of VMDO01035460.1, from coordinate 9,550 downwards.
TATTAGTGAGAGGTAGCAGAACATTTAGAAGATGAGACCTAGTGGAAGGAAGTTAGGGCACTGGGGCTGTGCCTTTGAGGGGATTTTGGGACTCCAGCCCCTTCCTCTCTCTGTGTTTTCTTCCTGACCACCATGACGTGAGACATTTTGGTCCACCACATGCCACCTGCCATGATGTATTGCTTTGCCACAGCCCCCAAACCAAAGGACCAACCAACCATAGAATAGAATCTCTAAAACTGTGAGCCCAAATAAGTCCTTCTTACTTTGAGTTGTTTATCTTAAGTATCTTATGAAGATGGAAAGCTAACATAGGCTGAGATAATTTTTTATTCGTGTCTTAACTCATAATGTTTTTGCATCCTAAGTGTCTAAGAAATATTTGTTGGACAAAAGTATGAACCAGACCAGGTAGAGTGGATTTTAGTCCTTTATCACTAATTTTTTCGGAAATATTGACTTGGAATCTCAGTTTCCTCACATATATGTAAAGTGAAAGAATTGTATTTGGTAATAATCAAAGATCCCTTGAAGCTCTTTCTATGACTTAAGCTAGGTGTAGTGGCATACATCTAATATCTCAGCACTCAAGAGGTAGAGTCAGCCTCAGTTACACAGTGAGACCCTGTCTCAACAACAATAACAATAATTCTATGATTTGATAGTGATATCTTAAAGTAGAAAGATTCTTTAGTTTAAAATATGAGCTAATGAGTTAGGTGATATTAGCTTTTAGCAATGGACTTTCTCTTGCCTCCAAATCTTTCATCACTTGGAACTCAAAGACCCCAAATAGGTCTGCTTGCTGAATATTTTAGAAATGACATTATATCATAGATAGCTCCATATTAGGAATACACTGGAGAACCAGACCATGGAGAATGGGTGTGCAAAGGTGATCATAACAATAGATCAATGAGTGAGGCAACCTACTTAGATTTTGAACCAAAAGTTAATTAATTAAGTATGCTTGGTCCCTCCCCAATGCCTTCTCAGGAATAACATCAATTGGATCAAATATTTCTCTAAATCTATGTAAATCTTGCATATCTTTGTTGAGCACTAGGTATCTGTACTATTCTGAGCTCTTATAATTCATTAAATCTTCACAGTAACCTCATTGGACAGCTAAAAAACTGAGGCAAAGATCTACGAGGTTATATACTAATAAATGATAGTGTCACTGTCTGACACTGGAAGAAGGATATTAGAATGGTACAGTTGTCATAGAAACTTCACTTTCTTATCACCTGTATGGGGGGGGGTGTGTAAAAATGAATAAGACTTTGAGAATCAGACTTTGAGACAACAAAGACATATTGCCTTCATTCTCAAATGGCTTCATGTATGTGTAGACTATAGAGATGATTCCCAGAATTTTGCATTTGCTTGGGAAACCAGATACCATTCCTTGGGGACAAGCAATGGGATTACATTAACTGGTGATCTGAACTTCATCCAGATCTGGTGGGTCGTGGGAGCTGGCCTTGTCTGAGGGAATGCAGCTGTGCTGTCAGTCAATGTACTGAGGCAGGTGGGCCTCATTAGGACTTACAGAACCAAATAAAGGACTCAGAGGCAAAGGTTGCTCTCTTCTTCCAGCCAACGGGATGGAATCTGTATCAGTGTGTTATTCAGAGAGATTTTACTCTGGTGTACTTTCAATGTCCCTAGAATTCAGTAAACCTTGTGATTTGGGACAGAGGATAGGAGGAATTCTGGTTTATATTCTTATTCATTTCCCTTTATTCAATATGTTCCTGTATTCATATTTAATGCCTGCAGCCATACCACTGTGTGTCCAATCCTGTCAGATTTCAGAAGCTAAGCAGAGTTGGGCCTGGTTATTACTTGGATGGGAGACCACTTGGAACACCAGGTGCTATAGGCTTGGGAGAAGGACCACGAAACCCACTCCCAAAAAACAAACACTGACAATAGTGTTTCATCTGTTGTACATAGGGTCACTATGAGTCAGACAGTGATTCAATGGCACCTAACAACAATAACACTTCATATTTAATGACTGTAAATAAAACTGTAACACATTTAGACCCTTCCTCAGACACAGGGGGAGTTGTCTTCCAAGCTGCTGGTTAGCTCTCTTATTCATCTTACTGGAACCAAAGTGTTTTGGCCATTAACTCTGAGTCTTTCAGCAAGCATTATTTATAAGAGAATCACAGTTTTTATTTTGGCTTATATTCCCAAAATATTTGCATCAATTTCTGAGTAGGGTATGCCTGGATCTTGACTTGGAAAACTAAAAAAAACTCATATATTTCTCCTTAATAAATTCAATCCATTCTAGAAACCTCAAGTACTAAACAAGAACTCCCAGTGTTTTGATAATTCACCTTGTTTTCTGATGAGACAGTAGGTTATTAAAAAATATACTCTTCGCATGGAAACCAAATCCTCGCCAGGGGCTGAATCCCTCCTGTGACATCCACACAAGTGGTTATTCCACTTCTGACTATAGCTCCAGGCTCTGGGGCCAGGGAACTCTCAACAAAAGGACTTTTTCCTTATTTTTTTTTTTTCATTTTTGGATAACCTATTTTTTATAAAGTTCTTCTTTTATTGGACTGAAGTTATATCCCTATAGATTTCACTTCTGTATATATTGTTTCTTGCTCAATTTTATGGGATAAGCATCTTTTGCCAGGCCCAAAGATTTCAGTGTTTCTCAGAAATCAATAAACTTTTCTAATTTTATATGTTGTCCTGGAACAATCTACAGTTTCAAGGCTCTCCTCCACAGTAAAAAGTCCATCTTAAGCCCAGCTTTCAATGCTGAGTGCCAGGCTGAGTGCCAACCACACACGAGGCATATATGCCTGGCTGCCTCACAGATACCTCATATTCAAATTATCCAAAACTAGTTTTATCTTTCCTGAGATCCTGAATTTGGTGAATGATACTACCATCTATACAGTTTCCTAAGTCAGAAACCAGGAATCTGTCTTGGATTTTTTTCCACCAATCATCAAGCCCTTTATGTATTGCCTGGTAAAAAACTTCCTGCATATCTCATTCTCCATTACCAAAGGTCTTCATTGTTTCTTGACTGAGTTATAAAAGGTCAAAAAGTTTAGAAGTTACCTCCCTGCTTCTGGCCTCTGCCCCTTTAATCCTTCTCCTTAACTTCTCTACCATGAACCACACCAAATTTAAATCTCCTGATACAATCCCTTCACATCATCTGCTCAAAATTCTTAAATGATTTTATCTTGTGAGAGGATTACCTTAATGCATCTGATGACACTTAAGATCCTATAGACATACTCATTCAGATTATTGTTAGGTACCATGGAGCCAGGTCTGACTCATATGAGTTTCAATAGCTGATTTGTTGTCAGGATTGTTTTGAGAGTGGGCTACTATGTCTTTCTCCCATTTTGCAGTGCTGGGGATTGAACCCAGGGTCTCAGAGAGTACAGAGTGGCACTCTACCAACTGAGTTAAATTCCATTTCCACTCATCAGAGAGCAAAAACAAAAACAAAAACAAAACAAACAAAAAAAAAACTCCTATAACTCACCAACAGAAAATAAGCAATCCAACTTAAAATGAGCAAAGGACTTGAATAAACATTTCTTCAAAGACAACTTATAAATGGCTAATAAGCACCCAAGAAGGTGTTTAATATCACTGATTATTAGGGAAGTCCTAACTAAACCACAGTGCATTACCACTTTTTACTATTAGGATAGCTATTATAAAAAATAAGAAGAAAAAAGAAATAAAGAAAAATATAAGTGTTATTGAGGATGTGGTAAAATTGGAGCCATTGTACATTGCTGGTAGGAATGTAAAATAGTACAAACACTATGGAAAATAGTATAATGATTTTTCAGGAATCTTTATTATTATTATTTGTTTGCTTTTGAGATAGGGTCTCACTAGGTAGTACAGGCTGGCCTTGAACTCATGATCCTCCCTCCTCAGCCTCTCTAGTTTGGAATTGCAAGTATGCACCACCAAGTTGAGCTTCAAAAAATTATAACTATAACTATCATATGGTCTACCAATACCATTTTTGAATATATATTCCAGAGAGCTGAAATTAGGAACCCAAAAAAGATATTTGTACTGTTGTCATTCAGTCCCCCAAAACCAGGCGGACTCAATCAGATGAGAGAATCACAACAGGGGACTCCACCCTCTCAGGAGTTAAGAGTGCAGCTATGTCTCCTTTTATTAAGGTTAAACAAAGCTCAGGATCTTGTTAAAGGATAACATCAAAAAGCATAAGATAAGTTTAAAGCATAACATAGGAACGGAGCTAACATAAAGAACAAGGTGGTTGGGTAACATGGGATTCAGCATATACTGATTGTTATTGTAATACTAGCAGGCAGGTCTGCAAACACTCCATGAGACAAGGAGCAGTAGGCCCCCAAGAGTTTGCCCTCAGTGTCCCTCATAATTCCAGGAACTCTATCTGCAGAGACCTTAGATTAAAATCTCTGCCTCAAGTCACAAAGAGCTCTGCAACTGCATTTAAGTAGATAAGGAAGTCACATCCTATATACATCTGTAACATTGTACACCTAGGTTTATAGCTGTGTTGTTTGCAATAGCCAAAAATGGAAGCAACCCAAGTGTCCATTAACAGAAGAATGAGATGAATGGAATGAATGGATAAAGTATACACATGCAATTACTCTGATTTAAAAAGAAAAGAAATTCTGACATATGCTGCAACATGGTTGAGCCTCAGGGACATTATGCTAAGTGAAATTAGCCAGTCACAGAAGGATGAATACTGAATGATTCTACTTATGTGACATACCCACAGTAGGCAAATACATAGAGACAGAAAGTAGAATGGTGGTTGCTAGGGGATGGGAGGAATTTAATGTTTAACGGTACAGAGTTTTAATTTGGGAAAGTGTAAAGTTTCTGATTGGATATAGGTCTTGGTTGCACATCAGTGTGAATACACTTAAGGCCACAGAAGTATACAATTAAAATAAAGTGACCAATATTATGTTATGTATATTTCATAATTTAAAAAAAGAGAAAGATCCTATGGTACCTGATGTGTGGCTGTCTGCTCGTCTACCAACACGTGCCCCAGTAACCCTGAGCAAAATGTAGTTCCCCAAATATATGAGGCTCATAAACCAGTGCTCCCCTATGTGCTTCCTGGAATTTCTTTTGTTTTCTCTTAGTTGCTGTTCAAACCTATGGTGAATAATCATGCCACTTCGCGTAGGAATGATTGGTTTCCCAGGGTTCAGAACTTTCAGTCTTCACACTGGGAATGCTTCTGGCAAATTGGAAGAAGCTAGCGACTCCACTCAGTCTTAACATTATATTATCTCCAAATTTGATCAGCATTCTCAAATGTTCTCATCTAAGAACTTAAGAACTTTGAAAAGGCCAACATCAGAACACTATGACATACTGAAAGATATTTATGCAGGTTCATATCTATTCATTAATTAATATCCCTAAAGTCATATATTATTTGGATTATAGAATCATCTAAAACATATTTCCCTCTTTTCTCCATAAAAATATCATAAAAAATCTACTTGAGTGCTTTAGTAAAGTCCAGATACACTATATTGAAATGCATTCTTTTGATTTACCAGTTTTGCCAACCTGTCCAAAATGGAAATTAGTCTCTCAGAGCTTGCTTTTCGTGACCTTAAACTGGCTTCATGTGATCAGAACTTGCGGGGGATAGTGGAAAGGTGGGAGAGAGAGTGAGAATGTAAACAACCATTTTAACAAGCCCCATCTAGAACCTTATCATGGGCTGGGGTTTAGGTCAGTTGATAGAGTACCACGCTGCACTCTCTGAGGACCCAGGTTTGATCCCCAGCACCACAAAAATGGGAGAAGGATGTGGCAACCCACTCCCAAAGCAATCCCAAAGCAATCAGTCATTGGAAACCCAAGGAGGGTTGCTAACAGTCGAACCCAACCTCAGGACCTAACAACAACAAGAACTTTATCATCAGGCTGAGGTTTAGCTCAGTTAGTAGAGTGCTGCTCTGTGCTCTCTGTAGGCTCTGAGTTTGACCCCCAGCACCAGAAATATGGGAGAAGGACGTGGCAGGCCACTCCCAAAATAATTCTGAAATAATCTCCCACTGAAAACCCTATAAATAGCAGAGAAGCACTGACATAGTGCTGGGCATGGCACAGTGTTTCCTTCTGTTGTACATAGGGCTGCTACGAGTGGGACCCGACTTTATAGCACCTAACAGCAACAAACAAGAACCTTATCATGGGCCAACATTGATTCATTTATATATTATGTTAAATCCTGTCTTCACATTATCATAGATTTCCTACATTTTTCAAAATATAGAAGTCAATAAAGAGATTGAAAGATTTTCTTTTCCTGGACACATTAGATCCAGGCACCAATATTCCTAGCACAGAGCCTTTGCCTGTCTAATACCTGGTGAGGTGGCTGAGCCCAAGGCAAGCACAAACTCCAGGATTCATGGAAACATTTGTTTTCACATGTAAACTAGCTATGTGAATACACATTCATTTATAAGGATATAGATGCAGGTCTTGATTAGTGGAAAGTCAGTAACATTAAAACCAATAATTGTTACCATTTGGAGAGACTTGGAGGCAGATGCATCTCATTTTAAACTGATAGCTTAAGTAATTGCAGCATTTGTTTTGTTTTGTTTCCAAATGAAAACAGGGCCATTTCTGGTTGTCCTGTGTTTGGACAGTGCAGCTAGAAAGAGAGCCTTTTCCCTCTCCAAGGATAATTTGCTCCTGGCCTGTAATATAAGCTTCATAAGAATTGCAAATAAGAAGTAAATTTAAAAGAGAAGGAAGAAAAAAGGGGGTTATTATTTAATGTTCAGGGCTTATAATCATTTCCTTAAAGTTGTACAATATAAGTATTTCACATCCTAATCACAATAATATTCCTGAAACATGTTAATTTTAGAGTAAAATGTCGTCAATCAACCAGCATGAAATTCATTACCTAATAATACTAAAAATAATTATGATGTTACTACTGCTGTTATCAGAGCTGGGGTTTAGCTCAGTTGTAGAATATGCCATTCTGACTCTACGAGGCCCTGGCATCAATCCTCAGGACCGCAAAAAAATGGGAGAAGGACCTGGCAATCCATTCCCAAAGCAGTCCCCAAACAATCAGCCATTGAAAACCCTATAAGTAGCAGAGAAGCACAGACATAGTTCTGGGCATGGCACAGTGTCAGTGGAGTGTTTCATTCTGTAGTACGTAAGGTCTCTATGAGTGAGATCCAACTTGATGGCATTATCATTCTTATCACTATCATCAGAAAGATTTGTATTCCTAATGTGATTCTACTATTTATTAGCTTCATGACTATAACTCTAAGTCTGTGTCATCATTTGTAAAACTGGGATTAAAATGACCAGACTGCAGCCTTCAAAAGATGGCTGGGGGACAGTAACATTTATTGAGCAGGTGCTATATGCTAGTGACAGTATGACATCTTATTTGAAGTAGTTCATTTAATCTTCATAGCATTCAAATGTGGTAGCATTATCTTTATTTTTCAAACATATAAACTGCAGCTGAAAGAGATTAGGTAATGTGCCTAAGGTCCCATGACTTCTAAGTGCCAGAGCTAGAGTTTGGTTCCATATTGGGCTAAGTCCACAGTACTGTAACACATATAAATGTGCATGAGCTGGTTGTTTGTTTGTTTGTATTTGTTTTAAACAGTTTTTTTTTCTGTAAACCATATAGAAATGTAGGGATGTAAAAAAAATCATTGATTCTCATCTAGGGTGGGAAGGGGATTGTTACGTTCCTATAGATTTCAAAATAAGCCTTATGATTTCACTGATTTCTAAAGACACAGGGGACAGGAGTAGTAGAATCTTTTCAAAATATTGAATAATAAAGGTGAAGTTTACACAATATTAAAATTAAAATTATTTATATAGCTGTGCTTAATATCATAATGCACGTAAAAGAAGCATTCTACATAAAGCAGATATTCATTCATGATATTTGAATGCTACCTAACTTTCATGTAAGCAATTCTTTATGTAATCTAGTAAATGAGCCTAATACTCCTTGTTTTTAGATGCCTCCTTTTATAAAATGCTGATTGGGAGAAAAAAATTCATCTTAGCTACTGTTGTTCAACAATGTTTCCCTTGTATCTTATTCAAACCAAAGTCTAAACCAAAGATTTTTAGGAAGAACTTCCATCTCTCCCAGAATTAGTCCGGTTACTCTTGAAAGCATACTCTAATTCTTTCCATTTCTTGTGTTTCCTAAATATTTTCTATCCATATTTAGTATTTCTTTAAGCAAAGTAATGCTCCATACTTTTGGGCTGGCACTAATGAAATGCTAAATACTTTCCCCTTGAATATGTATTCCATAATATATTGTCATAGTCCTGGGCTACAGGATGACAATATAACTACTGTGTAGCAGTTAGGAGGGTGGGAAAATTATTTTTAAAAAACTAAGAAAAAATGACCAGAGATTAGAGCAGGCAGCTAACTGTCCAAAGCCCTGAATTTGGGACAGTTTAAACATCAGGATGTTCCTGTGTTTCTTTTTGTTTTAATCATTATTGACATAAATATTCCATTAATAATTTAACTTCATTCATTTAAGAAAGTGTCATAGAATCTTTAAACATGAAGAAAATTTCCATTAGAGACATGATCCAACTAATACTTTTCAGTCAATTTATTTCCTAAATTGTAGAAACATGAGCAAAATGGATTTGAAATAAAGAGAACAAGAAACTTATTCTTCAATTGTGTGTCTGTCTCTACACACATACATGCATGTGTGCATGACTGGTTCCCAGGAAAACAATCTTGATTTAATAATATGTGTGTGAACACAAAACAAAACAAAAGGAATGGATTACCTATGTATGATGACTTCATGTGGTTAATATAATCTGAAGTTTCTATTGACAAAGAAGAGAGATACCCTATATCATAGTTAAGTGTTAAAGACTTTAAGAATTACTTGTCAGGAAAAATAATTTTAGAAGGTGCAATTCAAAGGGAAATTTTAGACAATCCATCTTGGAATTCTTGCCAATCTGAAACCTTTGAGATCTTTGAATAAATAAAAGCATGACTATGTTGGAAATAGTATTTTAGAGCATAAGAGGGTCAAATACAATCATTTGGATCCCTTTTCCCTATTGGATGAAAACCAGTGGAATCAAACATAGTTATACTGAGTCCTGCTATTAATCACACATTCCTCTTTATTTTCAGGTCTGCCAGGAAACAACTGTGCCAGACAGATTGGCCTGGCACAAAAAGATCAGAAATGGGAGAGGTCTTTCCAAGCAGAGATCTAGATGAGCCTTAAAGAAAGAGTGAGGACAGATTGACTAGAGAAAGTGCGGAGTGTTTAAAACTAAAAACCAAAGAATGTATTTTCAGTGGAGAAAGGAATATTATGACTACCATGTGCTTTTACAAGAGACTTTAAGTAAATATGAATTCTTCATATACTGAAAAATAAAACTGTTTCACCATAAACCTTGTCTTAAAATTCTTCTTGAATGTTAGAGGC
>VMDO01035459.1:0-16065 GCA_007922755.1 Pedetes capensis | reverse complement strand
AGAACCAGACAAGGGAGTCTATCAGGAAAATAAGTGAAAAAAGTTTCCAGATGTTCAAGTAATAAAGTTGTGATAGGCTCTGATTTCAACAGGACCATGGGTGGAAAAGATCAAAGGAGGAAGAGACAAGGAGCAAGTAAGTGGGTCATGGTGTGGTCCAAGGAGATGTGAAATAGCTGATTCAATGAAGGCTTTCTGGGCTTCACAAAGATCACACTGTACCAAGCTATCTATCCTAAGTCCCAAAACACACACAGGTCATCCATCCATGACAACATTAAATCTGTAGCCATCATAAACTTTTCTAGTAATGTGTATTAATTGTAAAAATAAAGAATTTCATTACGATATTTTTATATATGGATATATGATATGAATTTATTAATTCCTCCTTTAAGTGTCTTCTCCTTTATAAAACGGAACTGGAACCTGGTACTTGATGCTAAGTGAAATACACCAAACAAAGAAGGAAAAAAAAAAAATCCCATTGATGTTTATATTATGAAAAATAGAGATTTATTTGGGGAGAGTTTATATCCTTATAATATTAAATCTTCCTAACTAGACTATAGTTGTTGTTGTTGTTAGGTGTGGTTGAGTTGTGTCCAACTCATAGTGACCCTTATAGGGTTTTCAATGGCTGATTGTTTCAGGATTGCCTCGGGAGTGGATTGCCATGTCCTTCTTTGATTTTTGTGGTGCTGGGAATCGAACTTGGGACCTCAGACTGCAGAGCAGCACTCTACCAACAGAGCTAAATCCCAGCCCCAGACTAGAGTAGGTTTCTCCTTTTGTTTGAATCTTCTTTTGTATTCCCCCAATCAAGTGTGACCATTTTGATAATTGGGGTCCAGCACTTCAGTTTAAAGGTTTGTTTCTAGGTATTTTTTATCTTTATTGATATGACAATTGGCCTTTTCTCAATTCATTATTTTTCTAATTATTATGGGTATAGACATGGGAATGCAAGTGATTTTGAAATATTTTTCAACATTATTGATATCTGAATTTTAATCATTGTCTTAATTCCTTTCACTTTCCGTATAGACAATCACAACAATTGAAAAAAATGACCATTTCACCGTTGTTCTCCTCTAAACTTGTTCCCTTTTATTTTTCCTTACAGCATTCAGAGGAAAGTCCACAACTATGTTAAATAATATGGGGACCCTTGTGTTGCCTTCTGCTTTATCCTTGTTTCACTGTTAAGTGTGGCTTTGTGGTTTTTTCCTTTGGAGATAGATATTTTTCACATCATGCCTAATTTACCAAGCTATTTTCTTTTTAATCAGGAAGGGAGACTAAATGTATCAAAGGCCTTTTTTCTTTTCTTTTTCTTTTTTGCATCTGCATTAGTTTCTCAGGGCTGCATAGAAATTTATCACAAGTTGGGTGGCTTAAAACAGCAGAATTTATGCTCTCACCATTGCAGAGGCTAGACATCTAAAAAGAAGGTGTTGGTAGGGCTGGTTTCTTCTGGAGGCTCTGAGGGCCAATTCATTCCACACCCCTTTCCTGGCTTCTAGTGGCTGCCAGCAATCCTTAGTGTTCCTTGGCTTTTAAATGTATCACAGCAATCTATTTTCACATCGTTTTCTTCTCTGACTTCTCTTCTTATGACATTTGTATTGAATTGGTAGCCCACCTGGGTAATCCAAGATGATCTTATTTTGAGATTCTTTACAACTGCAAAAACTCTTTTTTGAAATAAGGTCACATTCACTGGTTACTGATGAGGGTATTTTTTTAGTGGCCCCCATTTTTTAGGGGCCACTACAGCATCCATGAAGAAAAGTATCTTTTTTTCTTTTCTTTTTCTTTCTTTCTTTCTTTTTTTTTTTTTTTTTTTTTTTTTTTTTTTTTTTTTTTTTTTTTTTTTTTTTTTTTTTTTTTTTTTTTTTTTTTTTTTTTTTTTTTTTTTTTTTTTTTTTTTTTTTTTTTTTTTTTTGATGGTACTGGGGGTTGAACCCAGGGCCTCATGCTTGGATGCTCTGCAAGTGCTGGACCACTGAGCTGCATCCCCAGCCCATTTTTTCACTTTTGGAGACAGGGTCTCGCTAAGTTACAGAGATTGCCTCTGGTCTCGAACTTGCAATCCTCCTGCCTCCGCCTCCCCAGCAGCTGGGATTACAGGCATGCACCACTGCACCTGGCTTCTTCTCTTCTCTTCTCTTCTTTTTTTTCCTTTGCTACTTGAAGGTTGAATCCAGGGCCTCGCACATACTTTGCAAATGCTCTACCACTGGGCTGCACTCCCAACTCACTTTTAGTTTTTTTTAATTTGAGTCAAGGTCTTTCTATGTTATGCAGGCTGCCTCTGGCCTGAAACCTGTCTCTGCCTCCTGAGTTGCTGGGAATATAGGTGGGAACCGCTGTACCTAAGAAAAACCTCTTTTGAGTTTTTCAATATACCAATTTCTCTCTCCCCCTTTCTCTCTTCTCTCTCCCAGGAAAAATCTCATGCCCTAACTTCATTTTTTTCTGATCCTGTTTTCCAGATCTCAGCTTAAGGATCACCTCTGAGAAGCTGTTCCTGGTTCAGCAAACTCAGATGCTCCTCCTGTGAGTAAGATGGGCTTTTCCAGAGCCCCCGAATGTCTATCCTCAGATTACATACTATTTTATTATACATTCCTGTTTAATTGTTGGATTTATTTGTGACAGTGTATCTTCCATGAAGGTAGGGTCCATGTATGTTTAAGTGTCCTGTTTTATCCCTGTCAGGTATTGAGATAATGAAGATTGAAGCTTTCGGTCTTTCACTAGTAAGCATGATGCTGTCTGTAGGGTTTTTGTCCATGGCTTTTATCAAGTTGAGGAAGTTTCTCAGTATTTCTAGATTTCTGAGAGGTTTTAGAATTGGATGTGTGTTGAATTTGTCCGATACTTTTTGTGCTTCAATTAATGTGATCATGCATTTTTTTTTCTTCTTTTCAACTACTGAACTATCTTTGTATATTTGGAATAAATCCCACTTGGTCATGGTGCATACTTTTTTCCATTTGCTAATATTTTGTTTTAAAACTTGCATCCATATTCATGAGGTATATTAGTTGTACAGTCTCCCCCACCCCTCCTCTCTCTCCCTTTCTGTACTATCTTTGTCAGGTTTTGATTCGAGGGCAAAACTCCTCATAATTTGAACTCCTCATAATTTGAGTCATTAGTTTTACTATGGCTGAGTTGATTTTTGCATTTTGTGTGAAGTAGAGATCAAATTTTATTTTTTATATACAAATACTCAGATTTTGCAGCACATTTTATTAAAAAGTCTGTCCTTTCCCTCTATTTTACAGTGCCAACTTAGTCATTAATCAAGTGTTCCCACATTCATGGTCTTCTACTTCCTATTTTGCTCCATTGATTAGTTTGCTTATTCTTGTGGCAATCTCATGCTTCCTCATGACCATAGTTTTACAACAAACTCTTATGTCTGGTAGAACAAGTTCTCTTCCTTTGTTTTTACTCAAGAGTGTTTTTGTTTGTTTGTTTGTTTGTTTGTTTTATACTTGGTTCTTCATTCTGCATTTGCATATAAATTTGAAAACCAGTTTGGCAAATTACATTTCAAAAATTTTGAGGTTACATGGACTCTAGACAATTTAGGGAAAATTGGTTTCATCACACTGAGTCTTCCAATATATCAACTTTTTTTTCTTGATTTTTAAAATTTTGAAATAATTACAGATTCACAAGATGTTACAAAAACGGAACAGAAGACCCTGTATACCCATCACTCAGCCTCCCTTGCTGGCAACATTTTATATAACTATATAGTTCACTGTCAAGACCAGAGTGTTGACACTAGTACAATCCCCAGCACTTATTCGGATTTCACCAGGTTACACACATTCATTGTGTGTGTAGAATTCTGTGCAATTGTATCACATACGAAGATTTTCTTATCAGCACCACAGTGAGCAGAGAAAATTGTTTGTCACCATAAAGATCTCCTGTACTGCTTACTCTATAATCACAACCTTTGCTTTTTGAGAAAAAAATTAATTTCTTCCACTCAACAGTATGTCTTAGAGGTTTATCCATGTTAGCATATATGCTTGTTGTTGTTGTTAGGTGCTGTCGAGTTAGGTCTGACTCATAGTGACCCTATGTACAACAGAACAAAGAAGGACCCGACACTGTGCCATGCCCGGCACTATTTCTAACAGTGCTTCTCTTCTATTCATAGGGTTTAAGATGGCCGATTGTTTTAGGAGTGGGCTTCTGGGTCCTTCTCCCTAATCTATCTTGGTCTGGAAGCTCAGCTGAAACCTGTCCATCATGGGAGGTATCTGAGATATCAGTAACATAGCTTTCAGCATCATAGCAACACGCAAGCCCCACAGACAAACTGACAGACATGTAGGGGAGCACATATACCTAATTCTGCTTAAATGCTGAAAATAACTTAGTGTAGATATGCCTCAATATATTTAACCATCCCCTACTGATGGGCTATTTAATTAGTTCCAGCTTTTTTTTTTTTTTTTTTTTTCTTTTTGCGGTACTGGGGGTTGAACCCAGGGCCTCCCACCTGCATGCTTTGCAAGTGCTGGACCACTGAGCTGCGCCCCCCAGCCCATTTTTTACTTTTTGAGACAGGGTCTCGCTAAGTTATGCAGACTGCATCTGGTCTCGAACTTGCGATCCTCCTGCCTCCGCCTCCCAAGCCGCTGGGGTTACAGGCGTGCACCACCGTACCCAATTAGTTCCAGCTTTTCATTATTTTAGATGCCACTGCAATGAACATCCTAATATCTGTCTCCTTATGAGCATGTGCTAGTGTTTCTCTAGGATAGAAACTGAGTTCAAGGGAAAGATTATCTCATATTTTAATATACAAGAGCAAACCATCCCTCTAAATGACTATGTTGTTGTTGTTAGGTGCCGTCGAGTTGGTATCTGACTCATAGCAACCCTCATAGGGTTTTCAATGGCTGACTGTTTCGGGATTGCCTTGGGAGTGGATTGCCAGGTCCTTCTCCCGTTAAATGACTATACCCATGCACAATCCCACCAGCAGTTAGGAGAGGATCAGCACACTAATGACAACGAATAAAAAATATTCAGGATGGAGAAAAATGGTGTAATTTTAAATAGGATCTTATTGACAAGGTGGAATTTGAGCAACACTTCAGGAGAAGAGGAATTGTGTAGCCATGGTATGTGTATGTATGTGGCAGGATGGTGGGCATTCCAGACCAAAGGAGCAACCAGTACAGAGGCTGTGAGGTGCCAGGATGCTTTTGGGGAACATGAAAAGGCCCTGTGGTGGGAGTGGTGGGAGTCATTGTTGATGGGTGGTGAGAAATGAGGGTGGAAGGTATAGAGTGTGAAGAGCCTTGCCTGCCAGAATAAGGACTTTGGCTTTCACGCTGAGTGACAGGGGGTATATGGCAAGGTTTCAGAGAGCAATGTGAGCTGCAATTCTTTTTAAAAAAATAAAGTGATCAAGACAAAACTTACGTCTAATAAAGGCATCCATTTTAACTGCGGCTTGATTAGTTTTGACTATGTTATATCCCTGTGTCGCTGCCACTCTAACATCACCCCCAAAGTTCTCATCTGCTTCTTTGCACTTTGCAGATAATCCCTGCCTCATCTCCATGTGAGGCCACCACTAGAAATTTTCCCCCCTAGATTCGTTTTTGCTGACTCGAGTACACTATAGAAATGAAAGTATACAATGCATATTCTTTTGTGTCTGGCTGCTTTTGCTCAACATAATGCCTGAGGTAATTGATGCTGCTGCCTCTATCAGTTCAGTCATGTTTGTTGATGATGAATAGTATATTCCATGGCATGAATATACGCAATGTGTTTATCCGTTTCTCTACCTGTGGATGGACCTGTGGGTTGTTTTAGGTCTGGGCTATAATGAACGAAACCACTATAAACATTCATGTACAAGTCATTGTATAGACATACACTTTTCCTTTAGGGGGAGAGGGTTAAACCTGGGAGTGGGATGCTGGATTTTTAAGTAAGTGTTTGTTTACTGTGTAGCACACTGCCAGACTCTTTCCCGGGCTGGTTGTGCCCCTCTGCTCTCCTGTCAGCAGTGTCTGAGAGTTCCCATTGCTCAACATCCCTCCTGGCACTGGCCTCCACTTTTTAATATCCTTTGGAGCATTTCATGTATTGGTAAAGTAGACTGACTTTATTCTTGTAAATGGATGCGTAATATAAACTTGGGTGCACCGTAAACTGTCTGGTGGGAAATCTTATTCCTCTCTCCCAGGTTTCGTGAGGGAATCTCCACTCCAGAGGTGTGGCAGTACTAATGATTGTGCAGTTCATTCTGTCCCCTAGGGAAGAAGGATTTTTCTAAATGGGGAAACTAGTAGAAGAAACTGGGCAGAAGAGGCCCCACCTTCCTGGAGCTGTCAGTCCCAGTGGGTGGCCCTTGGGGATGCTTGTATTCTGCTGCCTCCCACAGCCTCTCTGCCAGGGGTCCTCTACTTCTGCAGGTAGGAGCCTAAAGCCTGGGGCCGTCCATCTTGGACAGTGGGGAGAAGCAGCAGAGAGCCCAGCTGTGGCCTCATATTTCAGTCCCATTCTCCAATGAAGCTTAGCGTGGACTTTGAATTTCACCTGTTTTAGGCTTAGGACAAAATAAACCTATCAACCAACCAACCAAACACAAAACTCTCTTCTCAAGAGGGCAAGAGAGCGGTGTTATTATTATTATTGGCCCCTTCAGAAACCAACATTTTTCATTCCCTATTCCTCACCGATGAACAATTTGTTTTGTTACAACGTATATTGAATTTGTTCAATGTTTACTTTTTATATCTGTGCTAACAGGGTTGACAATAGTAATAGCATCTTTGAAAGAAGCTCTCTGTAGAAGTCTCTGAATCTGGGCTTAGGGTCAGCACTCATGGAGAAACTAATTAGCACCAGCCCCACTAGGGTGGACTGAAGAGCCTCTTGAGGCACAAAGGTGGTCTATAAGGAAACTGTGTTTGGAGGTCCTCTTCGTGCATTCACACGTTCAATAAACCTTCACAGCACACTTACCATGTGCCAGGCACACTCAGAGCCCCAGCCCTTATTGAACTCGCAATGCACAAAGAAGCAATAAGCAAGGAAATGTCAGAAAGCAGTAACTGCTCTGTGGCCTTAAGTAACAGTGACAGGTTTCAGTGAAAGCAACGTCTGAGCACATCTTGATGCTGTCTAAGAGTATGCCTTCTGGAATAAAGTTGAAAAGTTGCCATAGGCTTTATTTCAGAAATTTCCAGTTCTTGAGGCTCTGTTACAATGGCTGGTGTGTTGGTGAGTGATCGGTTTTCCATGGTGCTTTCCACTTCACAGCTAATTAGGAAAGAGGGGTCTGAATTTCAGCCACACATGCTCTTGTCCTCTTCCCACAGTCTTCTGCACGTACGCCTATGTTTTCAAGATGCTTTACAATGATATAAATAACTAAATACGTATGTGAGTATATATGCATATATATACATATATATATATACACACATACATATATATGCATGTTTATTTTCAGCATGCATTTGCTTACAGTGCCATTTTCCAAAAGACTAATTTTCTAAAGAAGTCTACTGGTGTCTCTGGGACATCTTGTGATTGGGCAGCACTAGCATGTCAGAGTAGTTTGAAAACATTTTCATATTGTTAGGTCTTCTCTGTGTGTGTTAGGAAACTATTTAAAGACCCAGAGAGGCCCTGGAGTCTAGGCAGGGAGGACGCCAGTTTGGATCATGGCCGACACCAGCTGCAACGATGGAGGAGCCGGTCTAAGCCTGGGTCCCTCTGTTTAAGCAAACGGACACTTGAGCCCTTCTAATATGAAGCTGGATCTTCCTGTTCTGGGAAATTGTTTCCTCTTGTATTACTTCATTTGATGGGTTTCAATGATTTCTTTCCTTCCATTCTCTGCTCTTTTTCAAAAAATATGCGTCTCATTGGATCTCCCTAACTCCTTTCCACATCTCTCACTTTCCTCCCACATGTTCCAAGTCCTTGACTTCTTGTTTTATTTTTGTTCAGAATTCCTTGACTGCATTTTTTTAAGGTCTTATAATGCTTTTTCCCCCCATTTTGACAAATCTATTTTTATGTGGTGAATTCTCTTTTTGTTCTTGGGTGTTTCTTTTCATGTAATTATATTTTCATTTTTCGGGTTATGTATCCTCTATATTGGGCTGGGATTTAGCTCAGTTGGTAGAGCGCTGCACTGCAGTCTCTGAGGTCCTAAGTTCAATTCCCAGCACCACAAAAAAGGGAGAAGGGCCTGGCAATCCACTCCCAAGGCAATCCCGAAACAGTCAGCCATTGAAAACCCTGTGAGGGTCGCTATGAATCAGATACTGACTTGACGGCACCGAACACAACAACATCCTCTATATTGGGCTGGGATTTAGCTTAGTTGGTAGAGCGCTGCGCTGCAGTCTCTGAGGTCCCGAGTTCAATTCCCAGCACTGCAAAAATGGAAGAAGGGCCTGGCAATCCACTCCCAAGGCAATCCCGAAACAGTCAGCCATTGAAAACCCTATGAGGGTCGCTATGAGTCGGATACCGACTCGACGGCACCTAACAACAATAACAACAATCCTCTATATCTTTCTGAGGGCCCTAGAAGTTTGTTTCCAGTCCTAGGCTCTTCTTTTTACTATTTGTTTCCTCTGGGGACACTTTTCTTCTTAATTCTGGTCTTTCTGTCCTATGTTGTGTACTTTCCTCAAAGTTGGTTATCCTTGCATGATTTTCTGCTTTGCCCTGAAAATGCCCACGCCAGTGGTCGCTAGCTGAATGTAAAAGCTCTGAACGTCTGCACTGATACCTGGAAACATCCGTATGAGCTCTTTCATTACTGATGATGCAATGAAGCTCCCTGGTGTCCTCTCAGCAACACAGGACCTGCTTCAGGATGAAATGCCTGCACAGCCAAGCGCTGTGTGCATCCTGCTGCTGCTCTCTGTGCGGTGGGGAGTGGTAAACACACGCTTGGGCTAGGGATGTAGAGGCTCTGTTCAGGTCCATCTAGCGGAGGTACGTGGCCTGCAGCAGCATCCCAGACCCCGCGGTCCTGGTCATCCTGGTAGTGTCCAGTAGTTCCTGAAAAGCTTGTGGGGCTCTTTTGCATCCTGGATAATAGTGCCTTCTCTCTGTTCCAAATAGGTCAGTTCATTAGGAGTTCTGGTGAAGTGACTTTTATGTAAAATTCCAAGGCTCCAGCAAGGGGCAGTCCCACCTCCTGGGGTGGCATAGTGAAATTATAGCCCTGCCTTTGTGGTGGCATGAGGAAATTGTTCCACAGCCCATGCTATACCTTTAATATTCTAATCTCCATCTACGTCAGACATTATATTTTGAGTAGGGTTGGGTGAGGGGTGGAGGAAGAGAAAAATTAAGGAAAAGAGGAGGTGAATAAAAACGCTATGCATGAGACATGGCACAATCATACAAGCAATTTATACTTGGCTAATTGGTATTTCTTTGTCAAAGATAATTCTAAATTATAATTCCCTTTTCCTGGATTATTAGATTCAGGCAAATTTGTTTTGTATCTCAAAGGCTTAGAAAGCACAGCCTATAATTATCCTACAACTGAATACCTTATTTACAATAAAAATGTAAATGAGCTTGTAATCCTGTTTCAGCTTTAGAAAATAGGAAAAGGTCTAAAATGATTAAGAACCCTAATCTGGCAAGTGAAATTGGGTAAATGCCATTGTTCTTTTTTTTTTTTTTTTTTTTTTTTTTTGTGGGCCTGGGATGTTGAACCCAGGGCCTGGCGCTTGCATGCTCTGCAAGTGCTGGTTTGAGACAGGGTCTCGCTAAATTAT
Source organism: Pedetes capensis (assembly GCA_007922755.1). NCBI lineage: Eukaryota > Metazoa > Chordata > Mammalia > Rodentia > Pedetidae > Pedetes > Pedetes capensis. The sequence goes on along the minus strand of VMDO01035459.1, from coordinate 6,250 downwards.
GCAGACTGCCTCTGGTCTCCAATTTGCGATCCTCCCGCCTCCGCCTCCCAAGCCGCTGGGATTACAGGCGTGCGCCACCGCGCCCGGCAATACCATTGTTCTTGATGTAGGAGGACAAGAGTTTAGGTGAGAAAACTCCACATTTTTCTGATACAAATCTCCTCATAAAAAAGATCAAGAAAATTCTAAATTATGATATTAATGCTGTATGTGTATGCACCTATTTTATATTTCTTATATTGTTTTATATTTACTTTTAAAGGGATTTAAAGAAGTTACCAGAATCTGATCTGCTAGATATGTGAAAATTTAAGTTGTAATCCATGTTTAGATGTCTGGGAAAGTCTTATTTTTCTACTCATTTTTTTTTTTAACTTTAGAGGAATTTTAAATGTTTATAGCATTCTAGATTTGCTAGGATAATAAAAGAGATATTAAAGTATTAGTAATATAGTACATTCCTCAGTTAGAGAACATCCTTCCCTTTCCCAATCTCTGCATATTATACTTTCCAAACTCTCTCTGATTACACAACAATGTTCATATTATTTTGCTATAAGAAAAGAAGAGGAATGTCAGGTGTGGTAGTGTACACCTATAATCCCAGGATTTGGGAAGCTGAAGCAGGAGGCTCTCCTTATGTTGTTCCAAACTAAAAGAAGAAGAAGGAGAAAGAGAAACAAAGAATAGAAGAGAGAACTCCTCAGAGGGACAAGAAAGCTGGAATCAGGGCAATCAATTTTTTCTGATTCTAAAATATATATATATTTTTAGTTATATTTCTCTCCTACCCTAAGTCCATAATTCTCCTCCCCATCCCTTTAGATAGCAATGTCTTGAATATGTTTGGAACTCTACCAAGGAAAGCAGAATGGATAGTCTCCAAAAGTAACTCTTAATATTCACACTGGACCTCATCAAAGGGTAATATGAAAAGAAATTTACTCTTAATAAATGTATTGCCCTTTTATAAGCTGGGTGCAGTGGCTCAGGCCTGTAGTCTCAATGACTTGGGAGGTGGAGGCAGGAGGATCTCGAGTTCAAGGCCAGAGGCAGCCTGTGTAATTTAGCGAGACATTGTCTCAAGATAATTTTTTTTTTTTTTTTAACAAAGGGCTGGGAGAGTAGTTCGGTGGTAGAGGGCTTGCAAAGTATATGTGAGTCCTTGGGTTCAGCCTCCCAGTACAGGAAAAAAAAAATTATTGCCCTTTTATGTTATCTTTTGTCACAAAAGATGAAAACAAACAACAATGCAAAATAATGACGACAATTAAAAGAAACTTCTCTAGGTAGAAGAAAAACAGTAGAGAAAAACACCTTTTTGTTTGCTTGTTTGTTTGGTTTGGGTTCTGTCTCACTACGTAGCCCAGGCTGGCCTTGAACTCATAATCCTCCTGCCTCCTAAATTTGGGAATGATTGGCATGAACCCAGAAAGAGCCTGTGTGCTCAGAGTGAATTAAAATAGACGAAAGAAGACATATGGACTTCACACTAATAGTGACAATGATTGATATGCTCACACACTCCGCGCAAGCTCTCTTCGGGGTCTTTTTTGAGTCCACTTAGCTGGGTATCATCATGGTTACTGTTTTGCAACTTGGCAAACTAGCTACAGAGGTTGTTCCTATTTATACATACATAGACCTTCTATTGTCAGGTTTCCATAAAGTGACTTCTTTAAACTTCTATTTGCCTTTTATCTGAGTCTGGCAAGACGGTAATATCTGTGTTAAATATGAATATAAAAATGTTAAATAGGAACTTCATCATTATCAAAGTGTTCCATAGCTCAGAAAGATACTAAATTCTAATGACATAAAGAAAATGTCACTAAAGAGTTCGAAGAGCTGACTTTTCTATTTCAGGCACCATTTTATTTAGGTAAGGATGGCCTTCAGAGCTTAAGATAGAAAGGATCTGGCATTCTGCCCAGAACTTGCCAAGGTTTCAAGTATTAGGAGAAAAATTATGGTCTAGGTTAATTTGGGATCCTGGCTTCTGGCCACAGCTTATGCGGCTTCTGAACTGAGAAAGTGGCAGAGGGTAGGGTGGACTGTGCTCCTTCTTCCTTTTGTAAAAGGAGTGTGTAGAAGGTAAAGGGATGATATGGATAAAAGGAAAATAACAATTAGTATTGTTGTTATTAAGTGCAGTCGAGTCTGGTCCAACTCATAGTGACCCTATGTACAACAGAACAAAACTCTCCCCGACACTATGCCATGCCCAGCCCTATGACAGTGCTTCTCTGCTATTCATAGGGTTTTCAATGGCTGATTGTTTCAGGATTGCTTTAGGATTGAATTGCTACGTCCCTCTCCTTTTTTGGGGGTGCTACGTATTGAACTCAGGGCCTCAGAGAGCACAGAGAAGCATTCTACCAACTGAGGTAACCCTTTGCCCTAACAATTATTTAGGTGAGTGAAAATAGGCACTTCTGGCACCAGGACCCTGGTGAGACCCAGGCAAATGCCAAAAAGCATGAAAGGACACCCAGAGAAGCTGGAGAAAATCTGGCGTGATGAGCTGGCAAGCATGGCCCCACAGGCAGGCTGGAGGTGAGAGAAAGTGTCCTCAGAGGCTGCCTCTCCTTGAGATGGACAGTTTAGTGGTCTGGGGTGGTGTGACATTCTAGGCCCCAGGTGGCCATGCCTCCCCTACCACAAAGGTGCTACCGGGATTTACAAAGGAAAACTTCCAGTATTCTCTGTCCCAAGCAAAGAGTTAATTTACATAGTTAAATTCCTGGCCGTCTTCTTCCTTCTTCCTTCTTCCTTCTTCCTTCTTCCTTCTTTCTCTCTCCTCCTCCTCCTCCTCCTCCTTCTCCTTTTTCTTCTTCTTCTCCCTCTTCCCCCTCCTCCTCCTCCCCTTCTTCTTCTTCCCCCTCCTCTTCTTCTTCCTCTCTCCTTCTCTTCTCCTCCTCCTCCTCCTTCTTCTTCTTCCTCCCTCCTCCTCCTGTTCCTCCTCCTCCTCCTCCTTTTTCTTCTTTTTTGCAGTACATGGGGGTTAAACCCAGGGCCTCATGCATGCTTTATAAGTGCTCTACCACTGAGCTGCTGCACCCCCAAACTCTTTCATTTTTATATTTAGACAGGGTCTTGCTAAGTTACAGAGGCTGCCTGTGGCCTCAACCTGTGATCCTCTTGCCTCTGCCTCCAGAGTCACTGGGATTACAGGCCTGTGCCACTGTGCCTGGCTTCCTAGGAGTTTTAAGGGCAGAATCCATCCTCACCAAATCCCAGACAGAAAAAAAAACCACCCCATTATAGGCCTCCATCAGGTCTAAGAGGAGCTGAATGACTAGTGGGCCTCTGTGTTGTTGGAAAGAACAAGGAGGAAAGGGAAGAAAAGGAGGGGCTTATTTTTAGCTCTTGTCAATTTCCCTGGCATAAATATTCCCGTGACTAAGTTATCAATGTACAATCACTGAAGGCGGACTTGGGAAAAGATATACGGACCCGACTTGTGGACACCTAACAACAACAACAACACAGATTCCGCTGTCAGGCCATTATGAGCCAGGTGCAGTCCAATGCAGGGTCTGCCCTGCACTTGGGGGTTTTATTGGTACCTAGGCTGGGATTTAGCTCAGTTGGTAGGGTGCTGCACTGCAGTCTCTGAGGTCCCAAGTTCAATTCCCAGCACCACAAAAATGGGAGAAGGACCTGGCAATCCACTCCCAAGGCAATCCTGAAACAGTCAGCCATTGAAAACCCTATGAGGGTCACTATGAGTCGGATACCAACTCGACAGCACCTAACAACAACAACAATCCCTAAAGCTGTATCTTTTCACTGTACTTCTTCAATTTCAATGCTGAGCAAATAATCTGAGAAGCTGGACTTTATGAAGAGGAACACAGCATCATGATTGGAGGAAGACTCATTAATAACCTGCATTATGCAGATGACATAACTCTCCTTGCTGAAAGTGAAGAGGATTTGAAACATTTACTGATGAAGATCAAAGAACACATCCTTCAGTAACATGAAGAAAACAAAAATCCTTACAACTGGGTCAGTGAGCAACTTCATGATAAATGGAGAAAATATTAAGATTGTCCAAGATTTTGCTTTATTTGGTTCTATAATCAACACCGTGGAAGCAACAGTCAAGAGATCAAAAGATGCATTGCATTGGGAAAAGCTGTGGCAAAAGACCTCTTTAAAGTATTGAAAAATAAAGATGTTACATTGAAGACGAAGGTGTGCCTAACTCATGCCAAGGTATTTTCAGTTGCATCATATGGTTGTGAAAGCTGGACACTGACTAAGGGAGACAGAAGAACTGATGCTTTTGAATTATGGAGACAAATATTGAATATATCATGGACTGCCAAAAAGAACCAACAGATCTGTCCTAGAAGAAGTAAAACCAGAGTGCTCCTTGGAAGGAAGGATGGCAAGACTGCATCTTACATATTTTGGACATGTAGTCAGGAGGGACCAATTCCTGGAGAAGGACATAATGTTTGGGAGACCGGTGGGTCAACAAAAAAAGGAAAACTCTCAACTAGATGGATTGACACAATGTCTGCAACAATGGGCTTAAATGTAAATAAGATTGTGTACCTGGCAAAGGGGCTGGGATTTAGCTCAGTTGGTAGAGCGCTGCGCTGCAGTCTCTGAGGTCCCGAGTTCAATTCCCTGCACCGCAAAAATGGGAGAAGGACCTGGCAATCCACTCCCAAGGCAATCCCGAAACAATCAGCCATTGAAAACCCTATGAGGGTTGCTATGAGTCAGACTCGACTCGATGGCACCTAACAACAACAACAACAACAACCTGGCAAAGAGTTGGGGAGTGTTTTCATAATGTTGTACATAGGGTCACTATGTGTTGGATCTGACTCAATGGCACCTAACAATAACAGCAATCCCTGAAGTAGGGGACCGGGGTTTAGCTCAGTTGGTAGAGTGCTTCACTGTCGTCTCTGGGGACCTGAATTCAATCCTCAACACCCCCAAAATGGGAGAAGGACCTGGCAGCCCACTCCCAAAACAATCCCAAAATAATCAGCTATGGAAAACCCTATGAATAGCAGAGAAGCACTGACATAGTGCTGGTCATGGCACAGTGTCGGGGAGTGTCTCATTCTGTTGTGCATAGGGTTGCTATGAAATGGACCCAACTCTATGGCACCTGACAACAACAACAATCCTTGAAGTAGAGACAGTTACAAAAAGGTGACTTTGTGTTGCTCATCTGCACTCATTATACATTCCCACTGAACCCAAACCTGAAACTTGATATGCTTCAGAAATTTGGATGTTTCTACAAGACCTTCTATAAATGTTGCTAAAAATTCTTTGGCTGTTTTATATCAAATAAAACCCTCTGGGCAAGGTTTCAAATGTATCTGAAAATTACTTGTAACCCTATTAGAAGGATAACAAAATGTAATTTAAATAGAATTGTGCTACTAAAATGTGTTAATTAAAATGCTAATGTCTTTTATGAGTCATTCCTGTGGAATATAAGCAATGTCTTAAAGCTATTTAACTACATAAATTGTTCCAAGACATTTCTGATCAAAAATTCTAAAAGACTCTGATAATTCTGGTAAGTTAGTCATAGTTGCTGACGTCATTAGAGTTTTTAAAATATGAAATAGTAAATAATGATTTTAAAAAGTGGAGTTCACCATTAGAACTAAGAAATAAATGATGCACCTAATCCCTAAAAATAGCATCATGAGATTCAAAGCTCAGAGTCCTATTTGTCTGTTATTCTTGTGTTTTTTTAATACTTACATATTTTTTTATTTCAGATTATTGATCAACCATTTTTTTTAATTAGAAATTTTTAATGTACATCATAATCTGATTCATTTTGACATGCTTTTCATTGTGACAATTTTCATATATGCAATTTGATAAACATTATTCATATAGGTTACCTCTTACCCTCCCCTATGCTTTGCCCCTCCCCCCTTCCCATCTAAGTTTCCCATCCAAGTCTTCTCTATCTTTTACTACGTAGTATTTTTCTATATGTCCTTGGATTCCATTTCTGTTTAAGATAGAAACTTTTCCTGTAGTGGTCTTTGTTTTTATCTTGTTAGAACAATTACATGTGATTTCTAGTCCATTTATATTGACCTCATTCTTATCTTCCCTCCCCCCCTTTTATTATGATCTGACCTTTGAGTAGGATTTTTCCTTCTTGTAATTTTGAGTCAGCTCCCTCATATGAGTGAGAACATGTGTTGTTTCTCTTTCTGATCTTGTGTTCGTTCACTTAAAATAATTT
>VMDO01035458.1:0-16070 GCA_007922755.1 Pedetes capensis | reverse complement strand
AAGAACAGGAAGAAAACAGGATGCCAAATCTCATCACACTTATTTGATATAGTACTAGATGTTTCAGTCAGAGCAAATAAGCAAGATAAAGATGAAAAATGAATACAAATAGAAAGGGAAGAAATCAAAGTATTACTATTTGCTGCATATATGATTATATATTCAGAGAAATGAAAAGACCCCATAAAATAATGTTACAAAAGATAAATGAAATCAATAAAGTAGCAGGCAACAATTTCATACAAAATGAGTATCTATGGATTGGGGTGTAGTTCTATGTTAGAACAGTTGCCTAGCATGTATGAGGCCATGTCTTTTATCCCCAGACTGCATAAATGAGTACATTTTCTGTACACAAACAACAGAGTTGCTGATAAAAATCAAGAGCACAAATGCACAATAGCTACAAAAATACCTAGGAATAAATTAAAGCTCTACAATGAAAACTATGAAATACTGAAGGAACCTATTGAACAAGATAAAAAAATGGATTCCCAAGTTCATGTATTAGAAGAATTTATGCTGTTAAAATGTTCATAATACCCAAACAGATATACAGATTTAATGCAATCCTCATCAAAATACCAATAACAATGATCACAGAATTAGAAAATCTATTTTAAAACAAGCAAGTGCAGCACTGGAGGTGCTCACTTGTTTATGCCAAGAGATATGGAAAACAGCTACCTGGCCAACTGACTGGAAGAGATCCATATTTATGCCTATTCCCAAGAAAGGGGATCCAACAAAATGTAGAAATTATTGAGTAATATCATTTATATCACATGCAAGTAAAATTTTGCTAAAGATGATCCAAAAGCAACTGCAGCAGTATGTTGATAGGGAACTGACAGAAAATGAAGTTTAATTCAGAAGAGGGCTTGCAACCAGGAACATCATTTGCTTATATTACATGGATACTGGCAGAAAGCAGAGAATATCAGAAAGATGTCTATGTTTCATTGAGTATACAAAAGTATTTGGCTGTGTGGATTACAACAAATCATGGATAACATTACAAAGAATGGGAATGCTAGAGCACTTAATTGTACTCATTAGGAATCTGTACATGGACCAGGAGGCAGGCATTTGAACAGAAGAAGGAAACACTGCACGGTTTAAAGACAGAAAAGTTATGCATCAGGGCGGTATGCTTTCATTGTACGTCTTCAATGCCTATGCTGACCAAATAATCTGAGAAACTGGACTTTATTAAGAAGAATGTGCCATCATGATTGGAGGAAGATTAAGTAATAACCTACCTTATGCTGATGACACAACTTTGCTTGCTGGAAGTGAAGAGGGTTAGAAACATTTACTGATGAAGATCAAGGATCACAGCCTTCAGTATGGGTTGCACCTCAATATCAAGGAAAAAAATCTTTACAACTGGGTCACTAAGCAATTTCATGATGAATGGAAAAAAGATTGAGGTTGTTGAAGATTTTGCTTTACTTGGTTCTATAATCAACACCTATGAAAGCAGCAGTCAAGAAATTAAAAAGTTGCATTGCATTGGGAAAAGCTGTTGCAAAAGATTGCATTAAAGTGTTAAAAAGTAAAAATGTCACATTGAAGAAGAAGGTGGGCCAGACTCATGCCACGGTATTTTCAGTTGCATTATATACTTGTGAGAGCTAGACAGTGAATAATGGATCAAGCAAGAGGATTAATGCTTTTGAATTATGATGGTGGAAATGAATATACCATGGACTGCTAAAAGAACCAACAGATCTGGAAGAAATGTAATCAGAGCACTCCTTGGAAACAAGGATTATTAGACTGTGTCTTAGGTATTTTGGACCTATCAGGACAGACCAATCCCTGAAGAAGGACATCACTTTAGGGGGGGGTGGCTCATCAATGAAAAAAGGAAGACCTCCAACTAGATGGATTGACACTGTGGCTGCAACATTGGACTTAAACATATAAAAGATCCTATGCATTGCACAGTGTCAAGTAGTGTTTCGTTCTGTTGTACATAGGGTCAGTCTGAGTTGGACCCAAGTTCAAGGCACCTAACAAGAACAATAACAAAAACAACAACAGATTGTTGAGATCAACCTTTGCCTTTATGTCTAGTAGCAGTTGTTTTATGAAGTTGAAAGCACTGAAATTTGATGTCTATGTTTATTAAAATATGAAGTGTTCTTTTCTTTTTCTTCTGACTAATTTTGGCTTAATGTCTACTTTGCTACATATGATTATAGACTCCTGCTTACTTTTGGGTTCCATTTGCTTGAAAAATCTTTTTCAATCTTTTTTTATCTTAAGATTGTGTTTTTCTTTGTCATTGAGATATGTTTCTTAGAGACAATAGTTAGGTTGTGTTTTTTAATTGAATTTGCCAGATTATTTCTCTTGATTTGAGAATTGAGACCATTAACACTCAGAGGTATTATCGAAAGGCAAGTATTAATTCCTGTCATTTTTTTGATTTTATGATGTTTGATACTTTCATGATCCTCTTTTTTAAATCTACTTTCTAGTTGCATAATGGAAAAATCCAACTCTGTACTACTCTATACCCCACCATCATTTGCCAATAAAGAGAGAAAAAATCTACTTTTCCAGTGAGATTTATTCTTTCCTTTTTCTTCAAGGTTATATTTCTTTTTCTTCAGTGTGTAGGATTCCTTTAAGTAACCATTGTAGTCCTGACTTAATGGTCATAAATTCTTTTAGTTTGGTTTATCGTGGAAAGTTTTTATTTCTCCTTTGATTATAAAGGACTGCTTTGCTGTATGTAGTAATCTTATTTGGCAATTACTTTTTTCAGGGTTAAAATATATTGTTCCATGCCCTCTTGGCTTTTCAAGTTTTGTTGAGATATTGGCTTTTATTCTGATGTGTTTTCTTCCATGCAACTTGGTTCTTTTCTCTTGAAGCTTTCAATATTCTTTTTTTGTTCTCTATGCTTAAGGTTTTAACTGCAATATGACATTGGACATTCTTTTCTGATCTTGTCTATTTTGGATTGTATATGCTTCTTGAACATGGATGACCATCTCTTTTCCAATATTTGGAAGGTTTTCTGCTACTTTGTGATTGAATGCATATTCTGTGCTTTTGGGATGTACTTTTTCTCCTTTTTCTATCTATATCCATGATACATAAGTTTGGTATTTTAATGGTGTCTCAGAAGTCTTGCATGTTTTGTTCATAGTTTAACTTTTTCCTTTATTGTTGTCTTAATGTTCCAATTAATCTATTCTGCCTTCAAACACTGGTATTCTGTTTTCCACTTGGTCCAGTCTATCAGTGAGGCATTCCACTGTTTTTTATTTATTTAGGTGTTTACTTCCAAAATTTTAATTTGATTTTTTTCAGATTTTATATCTCTTTATTGAAGTTGTGGCTTTATTATTTTACTCAGCTCTCTTTTGTGCTCTCTATGAATTGATTTGTGTCATCTTTGATTTTGTTGAACATTCTTATAATTATTCTTTTGAATTCTTTGGGAGTTTTTCCCACTTTACCCTTGTTGGAATCCTTAAGTGTGTAATTGTTAACTTTTGGTGTAGTCATGTTTATTTATTTTTTCATACTTCTTGTGTTTATTCATTGAGGCTTGTGCATCTGTCATCAAGCATTGCTTGGATGTATTAATCTGTATTCTTTTCGAGTACTTGCAATGCTCAGGTGTGACTAGGATGTGGCTAAGTTTGGATGCAAATTTTTTCCACTGGACAGGGTTTGTAGTTTATTAGCCAAACAAACTCAATGTGATTAAGTCACCAGGATCAATCTCCAGCACCACCTCAAGACCAGAGAATTAAATGCAAAAGTAATCATAATTGCTAGAAAAGACTACTATGAAAATACAGTGAGTTAAAAATATTCATCACTACATCTCTAATAACTTTAGATGGATAAAGGAATAAGATTAATTTTATTAATGAGTATAATTACTACTCATTAGTGAGGATGGTAATGAAAAACAAATAAGAGGGATAGGAGTAGTGAATAGTATTAGAAAAATAGAGAGAAAAAAGATAATAGAACAGAGAAAAGTGTATAGGAGGGAGGAAAAATACAGAACAAAGTAATAGATGTGGCAGATCCAGATAACAGCAAGGTGAGAAAAGGAAAAGGAGGAAGAAGAAACAAAAATGAAAACTGCAAACAAACAGGCTGGGATAATGAAAATAATGAAGAATTATAGCTGGGGGAACATAAAGTTGGATAAAGGAGTTTTAGGGAGAACTGATCTAATTGAAGACAGAAATAAAGGGTAGAGAGGAATAGAAAGGGAGTAAGAAAAGAAGATTAAAATTAAATCTAAGGTCAAGTGCTAAGGCACACACTTAAAATCACAGCTACTAGGGAGGCTGTAGGAGGAGAAACAAGCCTGAGGGCAGAGGCAGCCTGCTCAATTCAACATGACCTTGTCTCAGGTAAAAAGCAAGTTCACTGCAGGAAAAGTTTCTATCTTAAACAGAACTGGAACCCAAGGATATATAGAAAATTATTACCATAAAAAGACAAGTAAATGGTAGAGAAGTCTTTGATGGGGGGGTGGGATGGAGGGAAGTGTACAAGAGGGTAAGGGGGAACCTATACGAATAATGTACAAAAAATGCATATATGGAAATGTCACATTGAAAACCATGTCAGAATGAATCACATTAAGATGTACATTAAAAATTTCCAATAAACAACAACAACAACAACAATAAAAATGACCTTGTCTCAAAATGAAAAGGAAAAAATGAGTGTGGGATCAGCCCAGTAGCAGAACACTCATCAAGCATGTATGAGGCACTGTGTTCAAACCTCTAGTACCACCTAAAACCTTTAAAAAATTTTAAAAACTGGGTGTGGTAACTCACACCTGTAATCTCAGGACACTCAACCCTCAGAAGGTTGTGGCAGAAAGACCATAAGCCTCAGATTGGCTTGTACCTTTTGGCAAGAACCTGTCTCAGGAAAAAAGAAAAAGAAGAAAAGAGAAAAAAGAGGGAAAGGAGAAATGAAGTAAAAGCAAAAATAAAGAATTTTTAATTAAAAATATAAATAAGATGACCGGATTCTCATCTTCTAGGTATCTCTTTCATGGACAGGATGTAGAATATGTGGTTTCCAGCTTGTTTCCTGCTGCAAGGATTCCTGTGCAGTACTGAGTCAAGCTTTTTCTCCCTGAAGTTTGAAGAATTCTGCCACAGCTCATACAAATTCACCTCGTCCTTGCTTGGGTTCTCTGGGATGGTAATGCCCTGAGGCTTTGGTCTGAAGCCACTGGATCAGCTAGGGATTTTTCATAATGGCTACCCACCACTGCACAAATTCAGTGAAAATTTTCCCAACACTTTTATGCACACCACAGGGCCTCTGTCTAGTTGAACTGCATAAATGTCCAGTGATCCGATAAGGATTAATTGTGTTTTCTGAGTCACTGTTCTTTGCAGGGGTCCTTGGTCTTTGCTCACTCCTTCTGTGGTAAAGGTTTTGGCTTGGTGTTCACTGTGGAACTGCAGAATGCATACTCTCTCTTACTCTCTCCTTCCCTATTCCATTCTCTGCACTTTGTATTTTTGAAGGTATTCTGTGTGAGTGTGTGAAGTTCTTTGAGTTTTGCCTCTGCAGTTATGTGCCCTCCTTGCATGGGCTGTGTGCTCTGGGTTTGGAGCCATGGACTCTGAACTAAGAATTATGCCCTTTGCCCGTTTTCTGCTGGAACAGACATCTCTCACTCTGATTCACTTCTCTCCAAGGTTTTTCTTCTTTTTCTTTTTCTTTTTCCTTTTCTTTCTTCTCTCCTCTCTTTTCATTTTTTCTTTTTCTTTCATTTCCTTTCCTTTCCATTCCTTTCCTTTTCTTTCCTTCCCTCTTCTCCTTTCTTTTCTTTTTTTCCTGCTACTGAAACTTCCATGATAACTGGAAGCAGTAACTCACCTCAGAGGATGGTTACTGTCCAGATATTGCAGTTTATTGTCCTACACTTCTGGTCATAGGTGCCTGGGAGTTGCTCCATCTTCCAATCCCTGAATAGGTTTTCTATGCCCTCAGTATATATCTCTCCTCCCCCTAGAATGCTGAACATGTGGCTATTTGATCTTTTAGTGGGGTTCCAGAGACCTTGTATGCTCTGTTCATTCTTTTTCTTGCTTTTATTGCTCTCTTAATGTACTATTTTAGCAAACATCTTAAATTTCCAGTAGTAGTTCTTCCTGAGGCTTTCAACTGAGTTCATTTTATTTGACGTATTGAGTATTTCCTCTCCAAGTTTTCTATTTTGTTCAATTTCAAAATTTCTTTGTTTTTATTTAAGTGCTCATTCATATCCTGCACTGTATTTCTTAACTCACTCAGCTGTTTCTTTGTATCTCCTTGGGCTTTATTGAATATTTCAAAAATATCCTTTTTAATTTTTCCCATTTGCTACTAGAAAGTCGTGAACTTTGGAAAGTGTCATATCATTAGGTAGGGTAGCTTATACATTAATAAGCATATTGGAGGAAGAGGGGAATTAAAATGACTCCTGCATTCAGCCATTATGAATGAGAGTAATCTCAAAGGATATTGGAAAGACATTATTTTAATGGACCCCACACTCTAATCTAACATGAATAGCTGCCTGTGTATAAATAAAGGCAGAGCCTTTCAAGACATATGTCTATTAGCCCATCCTTTTGAAATATGCCAAACAAATATATTGAGAAATTTTATAAAACAAAGACCCCAAACTTCATATACCCTAAACCACAAAAGATTATTAACAAAGTTAGTTGTCCCAGGTGGAGCTTGAGTTACCACATGCAAGGCTCACTTCACACTAGTCATGTAGGGTTAGGAGGCCAGGGCTGATATCACAAAGGGCATGGCCTAGTTTGAACAAAACTAAAGTGAGCACACATCCACTCTTCTCTCTTCACTCTTTTCCTTCTTTTCTCCTCACCCTTTACACTTCTCTCTTCTCTCCTCTCCAGAAGCTGCATTCATGCCTCTCCCTTCTCTTGGGCCCACTATCTTCTCTGCTATCCAAGGTACTTTTCCTTTTTAAAAGCTTGCTTAATCATTCTTCCCTCTTTGGCTTTTCTGTCTGCTGGCGAATATTCTTATGCCAATTCACCCAAAGGACCTAGGTTTTTCCAAATTCCCTACCTGATTTATCAAAACTTCTCTAGGTACCTCAGTTTTCTCTGGTAATTATTCCTTAAAGGTATATTATCTTTCACAATAAAACATGCTTATGTTCTCTAATATAGCTTCTTTTTATTTTATTTTATTTCATTTGCTTTAAGTATGATGAAACCCAATATGTGATTTTCATACAATTGCTTCATGTTTTTGCATTTGTTCTTTCCCACTTTATCCCCTTTGTTACTCCCTCTCCCACTAATCCCTTTCTCTCTCCCTCTCATTAATCCCTACCCATCTCTAGATGAGTCCTCTGGTGTTTTCTCCTTTAAGTTACATCTAGATTCCATATCTCCCATTTACCTGTCAGTTTGTCATATTATGGAGACTTCCATGATGTTGTGATGCTGAAACCTATGCCACTGGCATTTCAGATACCAACAAGACCACCCATAATGAACAGGATTCAGCTGACCATCCAGACTAAGAAAAACTGGGGAGAAGGACCCAACAGCCTACTCCTTAAATAATTATCTATTGAAAATTCTATGAATAGCAGAGAAACACTATCAAATATAGTGCCAGAAAATGAGCCCACCTAGGCTGGAAGTCATTCAAGGAAAAACTGGGGAAGAGTTGCGTCCTCAAAGTAGAGTCGACCTTAATGTTGGAAATGGAGGAAAGCCCCTGGGACCTCCTTTTGCTGATGAGGTATGACTCAAACTGAGAAAAAAAAAAACCATAATGTCTGCAACAATGGCTTAAACACCTAAAGATCATGTGCATGGCACAGTGTTGGGTAGTGTTTCATTCTGTTGTACATAGGGTCACTATGAGTCAGATCTGACTCTATGGCACCTAACGACATAAAAGTTTCCACATGTGGAATTTTTCTTTCTGAGCCTGGGTTATTTCACTTAAAATAATGACTTCCAGATTCATCCATTCTCCTGCAAATGCTATAATTCATTCTTCTTTCCAGCTGAATAATATTCAATTATATATGTGTGTGTATATATATAATTGTGTATATGTATATATATACATATATATACACATATATAATATATAACATATAATATAGTATATATTATATATTACATATTATATATTAAATATTATATTGTGTATAAATATAATATATTTATATGCATTATATATTATATAATAATATATTGTATATATTCCATATAATATATTATATAATATATATGTGGGCTGGGATTTAGCTCAGTTGGTAGAGCGACGCTCTGCAGTCTTGGAGGTCCCGAGTTTGATTCCCAGTACCACGGAAATGGGAGAAGGATGTGGCAACCCACTCCCAGGGCAATCCCGAAACAGTCAGCCATTGAAAACCCTATAAGGGTCGCTATGAGTTGGACACAACTTGACGGCACCTAACAACAACAACAATATATATTGTTTATATATAAGATTATATATATATATATATATATATATATATATATATATATATACACATATATATTCCTTTTTTTGTGTGTGGTACTGGGGGTTTAACCCAGGGCCTCATGCATGCATGCTTCCCAAGTGTTGTACCACTGAGCTGCACCCACCAGCCCATTTTTTTTTAGTTTTTCAGACAGAGTTTCGCTAAATTATGCAGACTGCCTCTGGTCTCGAACTTGCAATCCTCCTGCCTCTGCCTCCGAAGTTTCTGGGATTACAGACATGTGCCACCGCATCTGGCTTTATATATCACATTCTTAAATCCATTCATCCCTGATGGACATCTGGGCTGATGGCATATCATTGCAATTATAAAGAGTGCTGCAATATGCATGGACGTATAGGTACCTCTGTGGTGTAATGACTTATGTTCCTTTGGGTATATTCCCTGAAGTGGTATAGCTGGGTCATACGGTAGTTCTACTTTTTGATTTCTGAAGAACCTCCAACCTGATTTCCATAATGGCTGTACTAGTTTACATTCCCACTAGCAATGTAAAAGTGTTTCTTTTCCCCTTGCATCCTCCCTAGAATTTGTTGTTGTTTTTTTGTTGATGCTAGCCCTTCTGACTGGGATGAGATGGAATCTCAGTGTACTTTTGATTTGCATTTCTCTGATATCTAAGGATGTTGAACATTTTTTAATGTATTTATTGGTCATTTATATTTCTTCTTCTTTTGAGAATGATATGTTCAGTTCCATTGTGCACTTATTGATTGGATTATTTGTTTATTGGTATTTAATTTTTAAGTTCTTTATATATCCTGATTTTAATCCTCTGTCAGATGTATAGTTGGCAAAGAATTTTTCCAATTATGTGGGCTCTATCCTTTATACTATTGATTGCTTCCCTAGATGTGCAAAAGCTTTATAATTTCATATAATCACATTTGTCAGTTCTTTTTACTATTTCCCTAGTTATTGGGGTCCTTTTAAGAAAGAATATGCCTGTGCATATGTGTTGAAGTGTGTTGCCTACATTTTTTACTATTCATGTCAAAGTTTCCAGCATTACATTAAGATTTTTTTACCCATTTTTTTTTAGTTTCAGAAATTTATTAAAATTGATGCCATGTTCGTTCTTCTATTCACAGAGCATCCAGCCAGCAGCCTTTCAAAGGGCAAGCCACATGCCTGTTGATGTTACAGGAGTTCTTGAAGTTTTGAGGATAACAGAAGGTATCAATCATAAAAACTCCTCAGGAAAAAAATTTACAGGTTTTTACCCATATTGAGTTGATTTTTTTGAACAACGTGTTTGGTATGGATCTATGTTCATTGTTCTTCATGTGGTTATCTAGTTTTTCCAGCACCAGTTGTTGAAGAGACACTTTTCTCCAGTGTATATTTTTAGCACCTTTGTCAAAGATCAGGTGGCTGTCCCTGGGTGGGTTTATTTCTGTATCTTCTATTCCATTGATCTTCATTCCTGTTTTTGTGCCAGTATCAAGCTGTTTTGTTGCTATTGGATGGTAATATAGTTTGATGTCATGGGTTGTGATAACTCCTACATTGTTCTTTCTGCTTAGGATTGATTTGCTTATCTTGTCTCTTTTGTGTATTCATACCAATTTTAGTTTTTTTCTATTTCTCTGAGGTATAGCATTCGAATTCTATTGAATCTGTAGATCATTTTTGGTAGCATGACCATTTTCACAATATTAATTCTGATGATCCATGAGCAAAGGAAGTCTTTCCATCTTTTAGTGTGTTCTTCAGCTCCTTTCTTTGGTGTTTTGAAGTCTTCATTTTGGAAGTCTTTATATTCCTGGGTTAGATTTATTCATAAATATTTTATTTTAAGGCTTTTATGAATAGGATTGTTGTTTTGATTTTTTTCAATGTCATTATTTTTACATAGCAATGTCATTGATTGTGGAATATTGGCTTTAGCTTCTGTTACTTTGCTAAAGTGACTCATTATATCAAAGAGTTTTCTGGAAACTTCAAAACATTAAAGAAAGAAATCGCAGAGGATACTAGCAGGTGGAAGAACAACCCTGCTCATGGATTGGGAGAATCAATATCGTAAAAATGGCAGAACTACCAAAAGCAATTTACATATTTGATACAATTACCATTAAAATTCTAATGACAGACTTTGCAGAAATAGATAAAATAATCCAAAAATTCATAGGGAATCACAAAAGACCATGTATAGCCAAAACAATCTTAAGCTGCAAAACCAGTGCAGGCAGGATCATAGTCCCTGATTTTAAACTGTACTACAGTGATATAGTACCAAAAACAGGTTGGTACTGGCACAAAAATAGGCCTGAAGCACAGTGGAACAGAAATGAAGGTCTAGAGATACACCCATGCATCTATGGCCACCTGATCTTTGACAAAGATGATAAGCATGCAAATTGAAGAAAAGATCTCCTCTTCAACAAATGGTGGTGGGAAGCTTGAATTTCCACCTGCAGAAAAATTAAAACTGACTCACACCTGTCAATCTGCCTGAGAGTTAATTTTAAATGGAGAAAAGACCTCAACCTAAAACCAGAAACCTTAAAATTACTAGAAGAAAAGATAGGCAAAATGTTCCAACACATAGGCATAGGAAAGCATACAAGTGCAAAGGAAATTGCACCAAGAATAGACAAATGGGATTACATGAAATTAAAAAGCCTCTGCACAAGCAAAGGAAATAATCAGCAGAGTTAAGAGCCTACTGAATGGGAGAAAATCTTCACATCCTACACATCTGACAGATTACTAATTTCTAGAATTTTTAAAGAACACAAGAAAGCAAATCCCAAGGCAACAAATAATCCAATACACAAGTGAGCAAAGGAACTAAATAGACAGCTCTCAAATGAAGAATATTTCAAGGCTCTGAAGTACATGAAAAAATGCTCAATATACCTAGCCATCAGGGAAATGCAAATCAAAACAACTGTAAGATCCCACCTAACTCCAGTAAGAATGGCCATGATCAACAAAACAAATAATAACAATTGCTAGCAAGGTTGTGGAGAAAAAGGAACCTTCTTACACTGTTAGTGGGACTGTAAATTGGTTCAACCACTTTGGAAATCAATATGGAGATACCTCCAAAAACTAAAAATAGAACTTCAATATGACCCAGCTATACCACTACTTGGAATGTATTCAAAGGGAGATGAGTCATTATACCACAGAGACATCTGCATCTCCATATTCAATGAAGCACTTTTCACAATAGCAAGGATATGAAACTAAACAAGATTCCCATCAGCAAAAGAATGGATAAAAAAATATAGTACATATACACAATGGAATACTACTCAGCAATAAAAAACATGAAATAATGTCATTTGCAGCAAAATGGATGGAACTGAAGAACATCATCTTAAGCTCAAAAAGAGAAATACCATATGTTCTCACTCACATGTGGAAGCTGAATCTTTCTTAAAGGAAGAAAGAAATCCTATACATAAATGATACATAAAAATGCACAATTAAATTTAGCAATAAATCTACAATATAAAGAGTAGAAAGGAGGGGAGCAAACGTTGCGGAGGGAAGCAAAGATTGCAGAAGGTAGGATGTGGAGAAGAGTCAGTGTAGACGGATAAAGTGGAGAGGATAATCTCAATGAAACAATGGAACTTCATGAATACGTTGGAAAAATTGAGGAATATAACCCAAGTATGCATTTGAGTTTTACTACATATTAACCATAAGAGTCCATAAATCTTGTGGGTTGATGAAAATGTTGTCAGAAGTGATGTGATGAAAAAAGACAATGTTGTATTACTCTATACCCCATAATCACTTACTAATAAAGGGATATTTAAAAAATAGTCTTCTGGTGGAGTCTTAAGATTCCTTTAAATATTGTTGTTATGTCATCAAGTTGGGTCCAAATCATAGTGACCCAAATAGGGTTTTCATTGGCTGATTGTTTCTGGATTTGAGAAGTGGATTGCCACATTATTCTCCCATTTTTACAGTGCTAGGGATCATACCCAAGTCCTCAGAGAGTGCAGGGCAGCATTCTACCAACTGAGCTAAGCCCTAGCCCCTCCTTTAGCTATAAGATCATGTTATCTGCAAGTAAGGGTAATTTGACTTGGTCATTCCTTATTTGTATCACTTTTATTTCTTTCCCTTCCTTATTTCTCTGAATAGAACATCAAACACTACTTTGAGTAAGAGTGGAGAGAGTGAACACTCTTGTCTCATTCCTGATTTTAGAGGATGTGATTTCAGTTTTTTCCCATTTAGTATAGTGTTGGCTATGTATTTATCATAAATAGCATTTATGATCTTGAAGTATGTCCCTTCTATTCCCATTTTCCTCAGGACTTTCATTATGATGGGTTGTTGTATTTTGTTAAAGACTTTTTCTCCATCTATTGACATGATTATGTGATTTCTGCCTCTGAATCTATTGTTGTGTTGTATCACATCTATTGACTTATAATTATTGAACTAATCTTGTGTCTGTGGAATGAAGCCCACTCAATTGTGGTGTATGATCTGTTTTACTTGATCTTGTGTTCAGTTTCCAAGTATTTTACTGATGATTTTTGCACCTGTGTTTATCTAGGAAATTGGTGTACATTTTTCTTTTTTGTTATGTCCTCAATTTTTGATATCATGATGATTCTGGCTTTGTAGAAAAATTTGGAAGTATTGCTTCCCTTTCTATTTTATGGAATAGTGTGAGAAGGATAGATATTAATTCTTCTTTAAAGGTTTCAAAGAACTCAACTATGAACCTGTCAGGGCCTGGGTTTTTCTTTATTGGAATGTTATTTTTTACTATCTCAATATTATTACTTGTTATAAGTGTGTTAAATTATTTTTATACTCTAGATTTAATTTTGGTAGGTTATATATGTTAAATAACTTATGTATTTCCTCCCTGTTTCCCATTTTTGGGAGTACAATTTCTCAAAGTAATCCCTTATGATTCCCTGTATTTCATTAGTATCTGTTGTAATGACACTTTTGCATCTCTAATTTTATTGATTTGTGTCATCTCTCTTTTTTGGTAAGTTTGGATAATGTATGCCAATTTTCACCTTTTCAAAGAATCATCTCTTTCAGTGGTATTTTGTGTTGCATTTTTAGTTTCCATTTCATTGATTTCTGCCATGATCTTTCTTATTTACTTTTATCTACTAGTTTTGGGATTTGCTTGTTGTTTTTATAATGTCATAAAGTGTCATTAACATATTTGTCTGCACTTTCTCTGATTTTTTGATATAGATACTCAGGGCTATGAATTTCCCTGATAGAACTGCCTTTGTTGTATCCCAAATGTTCTGGTAGGTTGTTTTAACTTTCAGTTGAATTTCAGGAATTTGTATATTTCCTCTTTGATTTCTTCAATGAGCCATTGATCATTTAAAAGTATTTTGTTCAATTTTCACATGCTTATAACATTTTTGTAGTTTGTCTTGTTATTGTTCTTTTAAGTTTTATTCCATCATATAGGAAATAATTTCATTTTTTTATTTGTTGAAGTTAGTTTTGTGAGGTAAAATGTGATCTATTCTAGAAAAAGTTCCATGTGGTGCCAAAAAGAATGTGAATTCTGCATCTCTTGGATAAAATATTCTGTAGATATCTGTTAAGTCCAATTGTTATAAGGTATTGTTTAGATCTAAGGTTTCTTTGTTGATTTTTTTGTTTGAATGATCTTTCTATTAATGAGAATGGGGTATTGAAATCACCCATTATGATTGTATCTGGACCTTCTCTTCCTTTATTGACAGTAATGTTTCTTTTATGAAAGTTGATATACCAAGTTTTGGTGCCTAAGTATTTACAATCATTATATCTTCTTGGTTGATTTTTCACTTTATTAAAATGTAGTGACCTTCTTTGTGTCTTCTGATTAATTTAAGGATAAAATCAAATTTTCCAAATGTCAGTATCATGACCCTTGCTTTTTTTTCTTTTGGTTTCCCATTCTTGGCCAATCATTTACCATCTTTTCATTTTCAGTTTCTGTGTGTTCTTTTGAATGAGATGTGTCTCCAAAAGGTAGTAAATAGTTGAGTCTTCTTTCTTTATCCAATTAACTAATCTATATCTCTTCATTAGAGAGTTAAGATCACTCATGCTTAAGGTTATTATTGAGAGGAATGTGGTATTTTTTGAAATTTTGATGTTGTTTTGGTGGTGGTGGTGGTTTGAGCATTGGTTGTTCTTTACTTTCTCCCCTGTTCACATTAATGATTTGTTCATGTGTTTCTTTCATGGAATTTTTTCATTCATTTATTCTCATATTTGTGTCTCTTTATTTTTCTGTTTGTAAGATTCCTTTAAGTATCTTCTGCAATGCTGATTTCATGGTCTTGAAATGTTTAAGTTTGAGTTTATCTTGAAAGGTCTTTATTTCTCCATCTATTTCAAAGGATAACTTTGCCAGATATGTTTATTCTTGGTTAGCATTTACTTGCTTTCAGGGCTTGAAATATATCATTCCATATTACCCTGGCTTTTAGGGTTGCTGATAAGAGGTATGATATTATTCTTGTGGATTTGTCTTTGTAAATGAGCTGGCATTTTTTTTCTTGCAGCCTTTAAAATTGTTTCTTTGCTTTGTATATTTAGTATTCCAACTATAATGTGACATGGAGAGGATCTTTTCTCTTCCCATATATTTAGGGTTCTTGTTGTTGTTAGGTGCTGTCGAGTTGGTATCTGACTCATAGCGACCCTCACAGGGTTTTCAATGGCTAACTGTTTCGGGATTGCCTTGGGAGTGGATTGCCAGGTCCTTCTCCCATATTTAGGGTTCTAGATATCTATATTGTTTTGGTGTCTATTTCTTCCCCTAGATTTCAGAAGTTTGGGGATATTATTTCACTGAGTAGAATTTCTATGTCTTTTAGTCTTGGCTCCTTCTTCTACACCATGGACTCTTAGATTATATCTCTTTATCTTGTCTCATACTTCTTGGAAATTGTGGTTATACTCCTTTATTTTTATCTTTCTTGGTGTCTGAGTATAGTATTTCTTTGACCTTGTCTTCTATCCCTGATAATCCTTCTACTTTATCCAGATTTCTGGTATTAAATTCTACTGTGCTTTTCATTTTGTTTATTTTCTTTTCCCCTTCTGACATTTCTGTTTGATTTTTTTCAAGATCTCAATTCCTTCGCTGAATTTTTCTTGTAAGTTATAAATGTTTTTCAAGTACTTGAATTTACTTAGTCATTTCATTCTTCTGCTTAGTTGTGTTTTCTTTGAGACCACTTACCATTTTTATAAGTAGACTTTTTAATTCTTTAGCATTTCTAGAACTTCAGAATCTTTGGTTTCAGTTATTGAGGAGTCATGACCATTTTAAGGAGTTCCATTATTTTGTCTTTTCATGTGCTTTATGTTTCTGTGTTGGGTCTTTCACAACTATTAGGATGATTATCTCCTATTTGGGTTTATTTTTGGCATCCAGTCTTCTCTTGAGGTCTTGATCCCCAGTATGACTCAGCAAAGACAAAGCAATCTGTTGTTATAGTAAAAACTCCAACCAAAACTAGTTGGTTATCATATGGAACAAAACCTTGGAAAATAT
>VMDO01035457.1:0-16071 GCA_007922755.1 Pedetes capensis | reverse complement strand
CTCCCTCCCTCCCCCCTTCCTTCCTTCCTTCCTTCCTTCCTTCCTTCCTTCCTTCCTTCTTTCTCCTTTCCTTTCCTCTCCTCTCCTCTCCTTTCCTTTCTTTTCCTTCCTTTTTTTGAGACAGGGTCTCACTATATAGTTTAGGTTGCCTGAAGTTCACTATGTAGCCCAGACCGGCCTGGAACTTGTGATCCGCCTGCCACTGTCTCCCAAGTGCTGGGATTATACACATGTGCCACCAAGGCCAGTTTAAGAAAGACTGATAAGTGTGGTGACAGACACCTGTAATCCCAGCTTCTCAGGAGGCAGAGGTAGGAGGATTGCAAGTTCAAGGCCAGAGACAAGACCCTGACTCAAGATAAAAAATAAAAAATAGGCTGGGGGGCGGTATAGCTTAGTGGCAGAGAACTTGCAAAGTATATGTGAGGCCCTGGGTTCAACCCCCAAGTACTAGAAAAAAATAAAAGACTTATTTTTCTTATGAACTGACTTAAAGACCCTTTTATCATAGATGTCTAATGAAGTTCCTTTGTGTCCTAGAATTCTACAATCCAGATATTTTTAAAGGATACATTATTATATCCCATCTTAAGTTGTTGGTGGACAGAACAATTGTTTAAACTATCTCATTCTCCAACTACAAGAGATAAATGAGAAATTATGAGCAATTGGATTGGAGATTCCTTTCAGTCTTTAGAATTTTTGATTGACCATGGTCCAGGCTTGTTTTATATCCCCTGTGAAGGCAAATTAGAGTAAGTAGATACCCTGCAGGAGTACTTGCCTTCTGAAATTCTGATCATAAGTAGTACATATAAACCAGAATAATACAACTGTGTGCCTGGTACTATTTCTAATGTGTCTTTGAATACATTAATTCTAATCCTAACAAGAGCTCTGTGAGGCTGTGGCTAATTCTCACTTTACAGATAAGGTAACTTGGAATCACAATGAGAGGGTGATAGAGCTGTAACTTGACTGGTTCCTGACTCCAAAGCCCATATTCTTTCAGATTTGCTACACAGCTCAGAATAAACAATGCATTCAAGCTAAAAAAAAAAATTTTTTTAACTGTTAACAAACCTTAGAAACAAAATTCAATGTTCAGTAAATTAATACAGAATTGCCCAGGTCAGTACAAGTGGCTATACAGAGAAAATAAGGTAGTAGGATCCTATCAAGGCTCTTTCTGTGTTAAGCAAGCTGGGTTTACATATAAATCCTACTTGAGTGAGATTTAGGGATGTTAATTGCCCACTCAGTCAGTTTCCTGTATATCATCTATAGACAACAAAGTGACATTACATAAGTATTAAGGCCAAAATGCAATCCCTACTGGGGAGCAGGATTTGAGAGAAAGTGATAGAAAGAGTTGACTAAATAAAGGACTTGGAGTAAGCCAAGAATGTTGCATCTCTATGCAACTCATAGTTGAAAGTCCCAAAGAGATTATTAGTGTTTTATTTTTAGGCCTGGAGTTCTAAACTAATGAAGATTTTAGTTTTTAGTTTTGATTTTAGTTTTATATTTTAGTTTTAATTTTGAAAAATCAACTTAAGGTGGTAGTAGGAAATTACCCTGCTGATTTTATTAACCTTCTTAGTGGGCATTCTCTTATTTTGCCCGCTAATCAGAAGCTGGCCTGCAGCCGTAGCACTGTGGCATCTGATCCCGTCAGATCTTGGAAGCTAAACAGGATCAGGCCTGGTTAGTATTTGGATGGGAGACTGCTTGGGAGAATGGCAACCCTCTCCCAAAAACCAATCTGCCATTGAAAACCCTACGAGTAGCAGAGAAGCACTGATAATAGTGTTTCACCTGTTGTATGTAGCGTCGCTGAGTCAGACACGGACTCGACAGTACCTAACAACAACAACAAATCAAAAGCTTCTGACTTCCTGGAATTTCTGTTTGAAAATTGTTGCTAACAAATTTTGGATTTTATTTATTTATTTATTCATTCATTTTGGTTTTATGAGACAAGGTCTTAGCTTGGGCTAGCCTTGAAGACTGGCTCTTCCTGCTTCAGCCTTCTAAGTACTGGGATTACCGTTGTGCACCACTGTGTCCTACTTCAGATTTTGGATTTTAGCACCAAAATTTGCTAACCCTTTGAGTTAATTTGAATTAAGGAAAAAACATACTAAAATCTCTGTTCAGAGGACTAAACACCACGTGCAAGGTCCTGGGTTCCGTCCCCACTACTGAAAACAACAATAACAACAACAACAACAACAATAAAAAACCAGAAGACTAAATCGATATTTTGGTGAGGGCTGGAATTTAGCTCAGTTGGTAGAGCACTGCTCTTCAGTCTCTGAGGTCCTGAGTTCAATTCCCAGCACCACAAAAATGGGAGAAGGATGTGGCAATCCACTCCTGAGGCAATCCTGAAACAGTCAGCCATTGAAAACCCTATGAAGGTCACTGAGTCAGACATGCCCTGACTGCACCTAACAGCAACAACAACAAAATGGATATGGGGGGACAAGAAATGGTCAATACCGGATGATGTAAAAACCATTGCAGTATTACTTAAATGATCTGGGTTCTGGTTTCTGTACTTCTGTAAGTCACTTTGTAGTCCCTCTTTCCTAAAAGGAGGACAGGGATAATAATTACCCTTTCTAGTTTACTAGGCATTTGTATTTTATCTATGTGAGTGGATTTGAAAACACCACTGTACAAATGCAAAGGGGGTATATTGTACTGTGACTGACTTAACCAGATGGTTAGGTTTGCTTCTTACTGAAAGAGAAATATTTGAAGGAAATTCTTTGAACCGTTATTTAACTTTTGGTGCAGGGAATATATGATATATCTGTGCACAGAACCTTCTGTTAGGAAAAACAAAAAAACAAAACCCAAAACAGAAAGCTCTTATTCTCTTTCCCTATTATGGCAATTTAGATTGACAAAATATTTTCAAAGTTAATTTTGAAAAATAAAGTTGACTGTGTGTAGGTTTTTTTTTTTTTTTGTGGTACTGAGGGTTGAACCCAGGGCCTCGCACTTGCATGCTCTGCAAGTGCTGGACCACTGAGTTGCACCCCCAGCCAATTTTTTTACTTTTTGAGACAGGGTCTCACTAAGTTACACAGACTGCCTCTAGTCTCGAATTTGCCATCCTCCTGCCTCCGCCTCCCAAACTGCTGGGATTACAGGCGTGCGCCACTGTGCCCGGCTCTTGTTTTTTGTTTTTTTGAGACAGGATCTTCCCGTGTAGCCCAGGCTAGCCTTGAACTCATGGCAATACTCCTGCCTCATCCTCCTGAGTGTTGGGATTACAGGCATGTGTGCCACCACACTTGGACACTATGTGTAGTATTCTTAATGCTTTTGGTGTGACCTTGGAAAATGGAACATGCTTATCTTCTGGTTTCAGACAGAAGACCCCAGTAAGTGCAGTCCTCGGTTTTGGGAAGAGCTCTTCCTCATGAAGGTAAGACAGGGTGACATATGCAGGTTTTCCTTTGAACTAAAATTGCTATATCATATGTTTTAGGTGCTACAGTAAAAATGTGCTCAGACCCTTACTGTTTCCTTGATAGGTGAATTTAGAGTACTTAGAAGGCAAGCTGGAATCTCTTGACGGTGAGGAATTAATGAAGATCAAGGACAATATTAATTGTTTATTTCAACACTGCATCCAAGCTCTGGGAGAGGAACATCCAATTCGAGTTGTCAATGCATTGCAGGTATAAGACTGGTAGACTGGGGAAATCTTATTTAACAAGAGAAAGGAATTATAATCCATCTATTGAAACCCAAGGAACCCAGAATTGCCCTAACAAATGAGGCTTTCTCTCTCTTTTTAAAATTTTTCTAAATAATCAAGGGTCTATATTCTATGTTTGTTGAGCCCTCTTCCTGTTTAAACAAATTGATGCTTATAGTAGTAATCATGTCCATTTTTATAATTCACCACCACTAAGGCAGATTGTTTGACAGAAATTTTGTTTTTACTTGAGAAAAGAAGTAGAGAGGAAAATAAGGCAAGGATGATTGTAGCAAATATTAAAAGAAATTCTTATAATGGGAGGGTAATGGGGGAGGTGAACACAAGCAATACACAATGAAATGCATGTATGGAAATGAAATAATGAGACCTGTTAAGTTGTGCACTAAAAATTAATAATAAAATAAGATTACTGGGGAGAAAAAAAAGAAAGAAAAAATAATTCTTAGCACAGTGTTTTCTCACTAGATTAGTTCTTGTTGCAATATTTTTTTGTGGTTCTGGGATCAAACCCTGGGCCTCACACATGATAAATAGGTGCTCTACCACTGAAGTGTATTTTTACCCCTAGATCAAGAGTTCTTAATTTGAAATATCATCAAGTCCTTGACTCTCTGAAATTACATGTAATATTTTAGGTGCAGGTGATTTTTCTGCAGAGTGGTCTTTTTTTTTTTTTTTTTCCCTGAGACAAGATCTCATTACATAGTCTGGGCTGAACTCAACTCATGAACCTCCTGCTTCTGCCTTTCTAATGCTGAGATTACAGGCATATGGTACCGTACCGTGCCTGGCTGAGGATTGTCTTTTGTCATATTTTCAAAGGAACCTGTAACTCTAAAATGCTGTTTTTTTGTTTGTTTCTCAGTACTGGAGGGTTGAACCGAGGGCCTTGTGCATACTAGCCAGATGCTCTACCACGGAGCTACACTCCAACCCCTTTATTCTTTATTTTAAGACAAGGTCTCACTAAGTTGGATAAACTTCTTCTGGCCTTGGATTTGTGATCCTCTTGCTTCAGCCTCCTGAGTCTCTGTGATTATAGGCCTGTGCTCTAGCACCCAGCACAAATCACTCTTCTTCATACAAAGTGGCATGATCATGAGGAAGATTCATTCAATAGCTATTTTTTGTCTGTTTGTTTGTTTTGTTTGTGGTGCTAGGGATTGAACCTAGGGCCTTGAACATATTAGACAGGTACTCTACCACTGAGCTACACTCCTAGCTCTTCAATTGCAATTTCTTGACTAACTCTTATGTGTCCAGCATTGAGCAAGGTGGTAGGGATATACTACAGACTTATTGAGGGCAGAGACTTTGATAGTTTCATTCAATACTGTTTGTAATACATGGAACAGTACCTAGCATATAGTTGGTACTCTAGAAAGAAATTCTTCTTAAGTAAATGGAGAACAAAGTTTCTAAAGTTTAAAATCAAGCAGGGCGACTGTATCTTAGATTGGGAGTATGTACTTAGGGCAGTGATGGGCTGGCTTAGAATATGAAGAATCTGTGATGGAATAAAGGATTTTATTGGAACTTTTGGTAGATTGGGTTTAAGTTTCTAGCTTCCTGGTTAGGTAAATCACTTTGTGATCCCATTTTCTCATCTGCAGAGTGGATATAGTAATTACCTCTTGATTTGATCCCCCATAAAGATGGACTATATTTATCTTATAGCTTTGTTGATCTTTGGCAAAATGTGTTCTACATTTTGAAGTGTAGGGTAGGGGCTCAATGAAAGTTGAAATAAAAGTTGGAAATGTACTTTTCAGTAATTACAGTGACTCGTTGTGGGGGCATGAACTGTAAACTTTTTATTTTGGTGGAAATAAGTTGATATTAAGCTACTTGGTGACCCCTAAAAATATAGTACATTATTAAAATAGCTAATACTGAACTTTAGCCAGGTACCAAAGACTGTTGTAATTGCTATAGGATAGTCACATAGTCCTCACAACATCTTTATAAAATAGATGCTCTTAAGCTAGGTACAGTGGCACATGCCTGTAGTCCCAGTGACTTGGGAGGCCAAGGCAGGAGGATCACAAGTTTGAGGCCAGAGGCAGCCTGTGTAACTTAGACGCTGTCTTAAGATGAAAAATAAAAAATGGGGCTGGGGTACAACTCAGTGGTAGAATGCTTGCAAAGTATGTGAGGCCCTGGGTTCAACCCTGCAGTACTGCAAAAAAAAAAAAAAAAAAAAAAAAGGATGGTATTATTACTATGATGATGATGATTATTTATGGTGCTGGGGATTGACCCTAGGGCCTTGTACATGCTAGACAAGCACTCTACCACTGAGCTGCATCCCTGGCCTGGATGCTATTATTGTCATCCTGATTTTGCAGATGATAAAACCGAGCCACTAAAAAGTTACCTAATATGTTCACATGCTCACAGCTAGTACATAGTGTATGGGAATTACAATAGATTTAAAATGTGAAGTAATTGGTTATTATCATATAGGGATTTAACTGTTGTAATTATTAAAAAATAATTACTAAAACAAACTATACTGTAAAGGCTAAAAGTAATTTTAAATAAAGAAAAAATATCTAGCAATCCCATGATTCAAACTCAAGAACTATTTTTTATTTTTAAGTATCACCTTCTAGTCTTGACCTGCAGCGCACTTTTTGAAAAAAGAGTGGCCAAAAAACTACAAAAAAAAGATGGTAAAAAAAAAAATAGAAAAACAAAACAAAAATGAGGATGACAACAGTCTCAGTTGCTATTCCTCTTTTGATTTCTGGATTTTGCAAGTTAAGGCTCAGACCATGTTTTGGCGCTCAGAGATAGAGAAAGTAAAGGTTAGGTTTGTAAGGAGGAGGTTCTGAGGTTGCAGTGTGAGACTACAGATCTAGTGCCTTTCCTGTTTTGAGACTTCTAGGACTTTCTGTCATCTCTACAGACTTTGTGTGCACTTATTCGAGGAGTCCACCAAAAGAATAAGTCTACCTCTGGGTTTGACATTATCAACATGCTGATGGGCTTTGACAAAGCAGAGCTGTGCATGAAGGTAAGGCATAAGCTGTGGATTTTTCTGTGCATGTATGCCTGTGAATGGCTGCTCTTCCTTCTGACAGCTGTTTATGGATGCCATCTGTAGACAGATGTACTAGAAGATTTGGATTCAGATAGACATAGATGATTGAATTTGGCCTCCTGTTGGGTATTTTTATTTAACAGATTTTGTTTAACCAAATAAAGGAAAATTTTAAATTCAAATTTGAATGGAGGCATCCTTTCTCTGTAGTATAAAGACTGAGTAGTAAATAGATTATTTGTATCACATGATCACATAAAAACATTTATGAATTTAAATAAAATATGACAAGTTAGCATATAAGAGTAATTTTGTTTTTATATTTATTTATTATTTGTGTTTTGAGGTAGCAGGGGTTTAAACCCAGGGCCTTGCACATACTTTCCAAGTACCTTACCATTGAGCTGCAACCCCAGCCTATTTTTTATTTTTTTATTATTTTATTTTATTTTATTTTATTTTGGCAGTACTGGGGGTTGAACCCAGGGCCTTGCGCCTGCACACTTTGCAAGTGCTGGACCACTGAGCTGCGCCCCCGGCCCATTTTTTTACTTTTTGAGACAGGGTCTCGCTAAATTATGCAGACTGTCTCTGGTCTTGAACTTGTGATCCTCCCACCTCTGCCTCCCCAGTTGCTGGGATTACAGGCGTGTGCCACCACACCTGGTGCTATTTTTTATTTTTTATTTTGAGTCAAGGTCTCACTATGTTACACAGGCTGCTTCTGGCCTTAAGTTCACCATCCTCCTGCCTCTGCCTCCCAAATCACTGGGATCACAGGGTGAGCCATCATGGCTTATTTTTATTTTACCATTACTTATTTTTTAGGGCTGGAGATTGAACCCAGAGTGTTGCACATGCTAGACAAGTGCTCTACCATTCAAATTTTTCTTTTTCTTTTTTGAGATAGATCTTGCTATGTTATCCTGGCTGGTCTTGTGGGCTCAGGTGTTCCTTCTGGGACTGTAGGCAGTGCACCATTGTGTCTGGCTGAGAATTATTTTATATATTGTTTGACACTGTCTTCTTTTAATAACACCTTCATAATACTCATACCATACAATTCACATATATTTTGCTTATTTATTTATTTGGTTTTTGAGACAGGGTCTTATTATATGGGCCTCAAACTCGTAATCCTCCTGCTTTAGGTTCCTGAGTGCTAGGATTGCAAGCATGTACCTACCACCTGACTATATACGTTCTTCTTTTTTTTTTTTTTTTTTTTTTTTTTTTTTTTTTGAGACAGGGTCTCGCTAAGTTACGCAGACTGCCTCTGGTCTCGAACTTGCAATCCTCTCACCTCTGCCTCCTAAACTGCTGGGATTACAGGCGTGTGCCACCGCGCCTGGCTTATACATTCTTATTTTAAAGTGTATAATCGACTTTTTATGCCTGCAGCTGTACCACTGTGGCATCTGTTCCTGTCAGATCTCGAAAGCTAAGCAGGGTTGGCCTGGTTAGTACTTGGATGGGAGATCGCCTGGGAATGCCAGGCGTTGTAGGCTTGGGAGAAGGACCTGGCAACCCACTCCAAAAAAACAATCAGCCATTGAAAACCCTATGAATAGCAGAGAAGCACTAACAATACTGTTTTGCCTCTTGTACATAGGGTCACTATGAGTTGGATACCTGACTCGACGGCTCTTAACAACAACAACAATCTGCTTTTTAAAAAATTATTATTATTTTTGCAATACTGGAAGGGATTGAATACAGGGCCTCACATATTTTGCAAGCGCTCTATCACTAAGTTGCATCCCCAGCCCATTTATCATTTTTTATTTTGAGACCTGGTCTCACACCGTTATGTAGGCTTCCTCTGGCCTCAAATTTGCGATCCTCCTGCCTCAGGGTCCTGAGTTGCTGGAATTACCGGTATGTACCACAGTGCCCAGCTCATCCAGTTTAGCATATTCAAAGAATTGAATAGCCATCATCACTGTTAATTTCAGAACCCATTTTTATTACCTCCAAGAGAAAACTTGTACCATTAGCAGTTACTACCTAGTGCTCCTTCTCTCTAGCCCCTTGATATTTTTACATGCCGTTGAGTCTGCTCCAACTCATAGTGACCCTATGTACAATAGAAAAAAAACATTCCCAGATTCTGCACCAGGCACATGATCTTATTTATGTTTAAGCCCATTGTTGAAGCTATTGTGTCAATCCATCTAGTTGAGGGTTTTCTTTTTTTCATTGACCTGCCACTCTGCCAAACATGATGTCCTTCTCTAGAGATTGGTCCCTCCTGACAACATGTCCAAAATACGTAAGATGCAGTCTAGCCATCCTTACTTCCAAGGAGCACTCTGGTTGTACTACTTTTAGGATGGGTCTTTTGGTTCTTTTGGTAGTCCATGGTATATTCAATATTTTTCTCTAGCACCATAATTCAAAAGCATCCATTCTTCTCCTGCCTCCCTTATTCAGTGTCCAGTTTTCACAGCCATATGATGCTACTGAAAATACCATGGCGTGAGTCAGGTGCATCTATGTCTAAAATGTGACATCTTTACTTTTTAATACTCTAAAGAGGTCTTTTGCCACAACTTTTCCCAATGTGATGTGTCTTTTGATTTCTTGATTGCTGTTCCATGGGTGTTGATTATAGAACCAAGTAAAGTAAAATCTTGGACAACCTCAATCTTTTCTCCATTTATCATGAAGTTGAGTGCTGACCCAGTTATAAGGACTTTTGTTTTGTTGATGTTTAAGCGCAATCCATACTGAAGGTTGTGTTCTTTGATCTTCATCAGTAAATGTTTCAAATCCTGTTCACATTAAGCAAACAAAATTGTGTCAGCTGCGTAACACAGGTTGTTAATGAGTCTTCCTCTAATCATAATGCGCATTCTTCTTCATAAAGTCTGCTCAGATTATTTGATCAGCATAGAAATTGAAGAGGTATGGTGAAAGGATACAGCCCTGATTGTACACCTTTCTCGACTCTAAACCAAGCAGTGTTTCCTTGTTCTGTTGGAACCACTGCCTCCTGGTCCATGTACACATTCTTCATGAGTACAATTAAGTGCTCTGGTATTCTCATTCTTTACAGTGTAATCCGTAATTTATTATGATCCACACAGTCAATTGCCATTGCATAGTTGATAAAACATAGATAGGCACCTTTTTGGTATTCTCTGCTTTTGGCTAATATCCATCTGACATCAGCAATGATGTTCCTGGTTCCATACCCTCTTTTGAATCTGGCTTGATTTTCTGGCAGTTCCATGTCTATGTACTGCTGCAGTCGCTTTTTAATGATCTTTAGTAAAATTTTGCTTGAGTGTGATATTGATGATATTGTTCAGTAGTTGCCACGTTTGTTCCCTTTCTTGGGAATAGGCACAAATATGGATCTCTTCCAGTTAGTTGGCCAGGTAGCTGTTTTCCAAATCTCTTGGCATAAAGAAGTGAGCACCTCCAGTGCTGCATTTGTTTGTTGAAAGATCTCTATTGGTGTTCCATCAATTCCTGGGGCTTTGTGTTTCACCAATTCCTTCAAGGCAGCTTCTACTTTGTCCTTAAGTACCACTGATGTCTGATCATATGCAACTTGTTGAAATGGTTGGTCATCCACCAATTCTTTGTGGTGTAATGACTCAGTGTATTCCTTCCATCTTCTTTTGATATTTCCTTCAGTGTTTAATATTTTCCCTGTACAATCCTTCATTATTGCTACTCGAGGCTTGAATTTTTTCTTCAATTCCTTAACCTTAAGAAAAATAGAGCATGTTCTTCCTTCTTGGTTTTACGTCTTCAGCTCTTTGCACATGTCATTATAATATTTGGTTTTGTCTTCTTGAGCTGCCTGTTGAAATCTTTTGTTTAATTCCTTATCTTCATCATGTCTTCCTTTTACTTTAACTGCTGGACATTGAAGGGCAAGTTTCAGAGTCTCTTTTGACTTGTAATTTTGTTTTTTCCTTTTTTCCTGTCTTTTTAATAATGTTTTGTTTTGCTCATGAATGATGTCTTAGATGTCATGCCACAACTCATCTGTTTTTCTATCATTAGTGTCTAGCGAATGCATTAAACCAGTTCTTGAGGTGGTCTCTGAACTCACGTTGGATATACTCAAGCTTATACCTTGGCTCACATACACTTGTTCTAATTTTCTTCAGTTTCAGTTTGAACCTGCTTATGAGCAGTTGATATTCTGATCCACAATCAATACCTCATCTTATTCTGATTTCTGATATTGAGGTTTCCCACCTGTCTTTCCACAATATAGCAGTTTGGTTCCTGTGTGTTCCATCTGGTGAATTCCATGTGTATAGTTGCCATTTATATTGGTGAAAAAAATGTATTTGCAATAAAAAAGTTATTATAGTGGTTAGGTTACTTAAAACATTTATGTATATGTAAAGTTTTAGTACCTAGTGCCATTTTGAAATTCTGACCTCTTGTTGTCCCTATACACGATGGTAAAATCCAAGACTTCACCTTTGTTCTTACAATCCTAACTACTGCCTATATGCTGAGGACTGCTGAGTCTCTATCTTTAGCTGTGACATCTCCTTTTGAACCTCAGAGCTGTATACTCTAAGTCCTTGCTGGATATCGTCAAGTAGCCTATAAGTGCCTCTTGCTTGACATGTCCAAAGTGGAATTCATTGTTTCTCCTGTGTCTGTTCTTCCTCATTCACTCCCTTTCAGAATGAGAGCACCTGTTTTCTCATTCCCCCAAGCCAAAAGTCCAGGAGTCATGCTTGATTTTTTCATATCTCTCATCTTTTATTTCCAAGTGATCATCACAACTAATTTTACCTGAGCACTTTTTTTTTTTTTCCTGCAGTGCTGGGGATTGAACCCAGAGCCTTGAGCATTAGAGGCAGACACTCTACCATTGAGGGACATCTCCAGCCCCTCAGCACATATTTCTCATATCTGTCTTTTCTTCTTCTCATTTCAGTGTCCTTATTGTCTTTCACATAGACTATAGCAGCGAGACCTTTATTCATTCTTTTGACAGACATTTCTTTGGCTTCTGTGTGGTAGGCCCTGGAGTAAGAGGCAAATAAGATATGGCACAGAAAACTGGGAGCTTCCTGTCTTTAGATCTGTCATCCACAGTGACGCCAGAGTGATGTATCTTATACCCAGGTCTCTACTGCCTAAAACCCTCATTAGTCTCCTATTACTAACAGCGTAAAGAACAGACTCCCTAGTTAGCCTTATAAAACTTTCATGACCTGCACCATATTCACTTCTCCAGTGTCATCTCTCTCCATTGTGTCTCACTGTACACTGCCATAATAACAAACTACTTGTATTCCATCTCTAGATCTAGGGTCATTTCATTCCTTGTGTGCTTTTTTTTCTTTCTTTCTTTGTTTTCTTTTCCCTTTGTTTGTTTGTTTTGCTTTTGTTTTTGTTTTTTTTGAGACAGAGTCTTGCTAAAAATTAAAATAAGCCTGTAGCGCAGGCTGTTCTCAAACTTGGGATCTCCTTGCCTCAGCCTCCTGAATGCTGGGATTGCAAGCATGTGCCACCACCCACTGATGTGGAGGAATCTCTTTCTTCTTCAAGTTTTAATTAATGCCTCCTGCGTTTTCAAAATCTCACTCACTCTTGTGGGGTCCTAAGATAGGTAGCTTTTGAGCTAATATCCTTTGTCCATGTGTATTTCTGTTATAGTAAATATCGAATTGAAACTGTTTGCTTATTTTTATCTCCCATAGACTAAAAGCACTTTGAGAGCAAGAGTCAAGGTCTTATTTTTCTAAAGCATACTACCAGTGGTACCAAAAAAGTATACACACATTTTAAGCAATGTTATCTATGTATTACTTTCTGAAGTTGAGTTGAATTACAGTGACAATTTGTAGTATAACCTCTTGTAATTGCAGAAGTCAAATGTGACTTGTATTCATCTTTTGTTATCGGTACAATTTTAATACAGTTAATGTGTATACTTTTTTTGGCACCCTCTCTTTTTAGCATAGAGTTGATGCTTGCATATTTATTAAATTCAACTGAAGCAGCTTCTTTTGAACCTTCAGCTTGGCTTTTCTCAATGTTGAATGCTTATTCTCTATCCATTTTCTTCCTCTATTTAATGCAGAATTTTTTTTTCTTTTTTTTCTATTATAAATATTTTATCTTTTGATTAGTTGGGGTCTGAAAGATGCAAGGGATAAATTCTAATCATGTTGTCAAGTGGAGTTGAGAAGGATAGACACAGTCTGGCTTTGACTAGTAAGGGCCAATAGTGCATAATGTTGTGTCTTTGTTATTTGTTCAGTTGGCCTGCATTGAGTGATATACTTTCTTTAACAAGTAATGAAATTTATATACAATTATTTAACCACTAAATTTCCCCTTTTCAATTTACCTCCTTCTAATCTAAATGTATATGTGTGGATGACAGGCTTAAACATTCACTTGGTAGAAGAGTAAATTCTTTATTGTTCTGTGCAGTTGTTCTATAGCATTTTCCTCAAATAGCCACACTTGGAAATCTTTTTCTTTGATTTTGTAAGGCCTAAGCTAGGAGACTGATGTGGTTCCTCCATTGTGTGTTATTCACATTACCCTGTGTAACATAATCTAGAGTTGGACAAAGGTGGGCTATACATGTTATTTGTTATGCTTTAATGTTTAATGATTCTCTTTCTCAGAACTTGATGGAAAGTTTGGATTCATTGCTTTGTGCAGAAGGTTCTGAAAGTCTGAAGAGTTTATGTCTGAAACTTCTTCTTTGCTTAGTGACTGTAAGTGACCCATATATATCTTTGTCAGTGGTATTAATTGACAATAGGAGCAAGCTTATTTTAATACTTGAGCCCAAAGTTAGAAGGGAAAGAGAGAGCTGGGCATAATGGCACAAGCCTGTAATCCCAGTGATTCAGGAGGCAAAGGCAGCAGGATTGTGTGTTTAAAGCCAGAGGCAGCCTATGCAACCTAGGAAGACCCTGTCTCAAGATAAAAAATGTGCAAAGGGGCTGGGGCTGCAGCTCAGTGGAGGACCATGTGGCAAATTATGTGTGAAGCCCTGGGTTCAACCCTACAGTACCACACACACACACACAAAGTATATATATATATAAAATAATAAAGAAGGGGAAAATTCTCTATTGGGGCATTACTTCACCCCTTCTGTCTGAATGTATAGAAGGAAGTTAGTTGCATGGGCTTTTGCTTACTGGAATTTACTCTTTGAAGTAATTACTGGCATTTTTAGGCTGAAGGCCCTGTGATATTTACAACCTTATTAGGACCATTCCAGGAGAACGGTCATATTCTGGGTTGTCAGATTTGTCCTTCTCATCAGTTGTCATTTGGAAATTTTTCTTGTGATTGTGCATATTTTTTTTGTTCCGGCTTTGATTTTATAACTGTAGGCTTGCCTATACTTCTAGTAGAAGGAGGGTGGATATTATTGATTTACTTTAGGTGGTTTCTTTTCCTTGCTTCCTCTTGAAGACTTTTATATTCATAAACCTCCTCATGTGCATTTGAGGTATGAAACCTGACAAATTATTAAGAAAATAATTCTGAGGTTATGAGAGAAACAATAAGAAGTTCAAAGATTTAGGAAGATTTTTGGGACAGGGTTTCTTTGTGTAGCCCACGCTGGCCTTGAACTCCCAAGGCTCCTGTCTCAGCCTCCTGATTGCTGAGATTATAGGCATGTATCACCATGCAAACCTAAGATGTTTTAATTTGCTAATTTCTTCCCCTTCTAGTGTGTGTCTGTTTAGCCTCTAAAGGCTTTGGGGTGCTTGTGAAAGGTCTGCTAAGTATGTAATAGATTGTTTTAACATTTCTGTTTCATTTAAGATGCTAGGGTAGGAGATACACATGAGATATCAGTATGCTCAGTACAGACCTTAAAAAGCCTTTTATTGCATTCAGGTGACAGATAACATCAGCCAGAACACTATTCTGGAGTATGTAATGATCAACAGCATATTTGAAGCAATTTTACAGGTAAGTTAATTTCCTTAAGATCTTTCTCTTTTTGGTAGACTATCTCCTTGCATTTTCTTGGTTTATCTTCCCAGGAAGTAGGAATTAGCACTTAGGAGTTATGCATTTTTGGTTCTTGTTACAGATACTTTCCCATCCCCCAAGTCGTAGGGAGCATGGGTATGATGCGGTTGTCCTTTTGGCTTTGCTGGTAAACTACAGAAAATATGAGGTAGGTGGGCCCATTAATGGATCGTTGTTATCTTTCTATAATCTTATTACATGTGGCCACTCCTAGAGGACTTTGCTTAATGTAGAAGACATGTTCTTGGTAAAGTAAATGGTATAAAGATTAATTTTAGCTGGGTTTTGTGGCATATGCCTGTAATCCCAGTGACTAGGGAGGCAAAGGCTGGAGGATTGCAGGTTTGAGGCCAGAGGCAGCCTGCATAACTTAGTGAGACCCTGTCTCAAGATAAAAAATAGAAAATGAACTACAGGTGCAGTCCAATGGTAGAGCACTTGCAAAGTATGCCAGAGGTCCTGAGTTCAGCCCCATAATGCAAAAAAAAAAAGAGATTAATTTTGACAAGCCAAGTTCTTTTTTTTGTTTTTTTGTTCATCACTGAGCTACAGCCCCAGCCCCCTTTTAAAACATACATACAACAGATGGGGTAGAGAAGGAGGGTCATGAGAGGGTAAGGTGAAACAAACATGAGCAATGTATAATGAAATGCATGTATGGAAGTGCCATATATGCATACAAGGACATTCATTAAGTTGTACATTAGAAATTACCAGTAAAAGCCAGGTGCTCGCATTTAATTCCAGCAACTCAGGAGGCAGAGATAGGAGGATTGCAGGTTTGAGGGCGGAAGCAGCTGGCATAACCTAGTGAGACTCTGTCTCAAAGTACAAAGTTAAAAATGGGCTGTGGGTATAGCTCAGTGGTTGAGCACTTGCAAAAAGATATATGAGACCCTGGGTTCGACTCTCTAGTACCACACACACAAAAAATTACCAATAAAAATACATAAAAAATACATGTATACGTACATACATTTATTTATTTGTTTGTTTGAGATGGGTCTTGTTGGGTGGCCCAGACTGGCCTGGAACATGCTATATAGACCACACTGGCCTCAAACTTGGATTGATCCTCCTGCTTCAGTCTCATGAGTGCTGGGTTTACAAGTTTCTGCCACTACACCTTTTTGTTTTGTTTTGGGCAGTATTCAGGGGCTAAACGCAGGGCCTCATGCATACTTTTGCAAACTTCTACCACTGACCTGTACCCCCAACCCTTTTTTATTTTTTTATCTTAAGACAGAGTCTTGCTAAGTTATGCAGGCTGCCTCTGGCCTCA